>JAODUK010000506.1:0-13635 GCA_027564635.1 Typhlichthys eigenmanni | reverse complement strand
CCGCTCTCCCCCTCACCTCTCTCTCCCCCCCTCTCCCCTCGCTCTCTCTCTCTCTCTCTCTCTCTCTCTCTGTGTCTGGTTAATGCAGCTCTTTAATCAAGTGCTGGGCTGCTGACTCTGTTAAAACTCCTGTCTAAAGACACACACACACGCACACACAGTCCTACATATACTGTATATGTGCTTACGTTTTTGGGACACTCACACAAACACACACACACACACACACACATGAACACACACACACACGCACACACACACACTCTCTCACCTTTCCCTCTCCTTGACATTCAACATGCTTAATAAGCTAAATGCGTATCGGTGAAATAAGATCAAATGTAGCTTCTTGCCGTTTCTAGGGGTCCTGCGGTGCTGTTTGCCCTCGATAGGCGTGATGGCGGGCCTTGTGCTTTCCTCCGCAGACTCCCTGCCGCTTGATTGGTCGCTTCCCAGCGAGTCCCCGTCTGACGGGCTGAGCCTGGCCAATCACAGGAGGGGGCGGTGTCACATCAGTAACTGTATGTCATGTTGAGGACAGTGTGTGTGTGTGTGTGTGGCATGCATATACTGCATATATAAAACAGTGTGTGTGTGTGTGTGTGCATGTGGCCCACCTGCCCTTCCGCCGTCCCGACCGCCCCCCACCCCTGCTGGAGGAGCCCTTGGACCTGGGTGTGTGGAGGTCACCCCCGTCGGGGGGCGGGGCCTCCTTGGCGGGCGGGGCCGGGGCCGGGGCCTCCTGCAGCACCATGATGGCCTCCTTGCTGGGCTGGCCCAGGTGCAGCTTGGCGAAGTCAAAGCCCTTCACGCTGGGAGCCTGCAGCTGGGGAGCGTGCACGCACACACACACACGCACAGGCATATGCACGATAGTGAGATGGTGTCTCTGGGCTTACACCTGGTGCAGAGCGGCGACACGTGGGATTGCTAGTTTCAGACCGTTGCTAGTTGTCATTTGCAAAGCCGGCAGCCTTGTTGTTGAAGTAGAAAATGCACTTGCGCCCATTTCAGCACTCGTGGGTGTGTTGGTCGAAACACAAATCTGATCTACAGTCAGCGCGAGGAGCATTATCAAGATAGTAAAACACACAGAGGGAAGCCCATGAGCGCAAACTCGAAGGCTACAATGTGAAATACAGTATCATCGTGTAGCCTTCAGTACATCAGCATATTTAAGGTATCTTAGTGGAATCCCGGTGTTGCCGTAGACCGCTCTTTCACTTCGCCACAAGCAGATTGTTTCCTGTTTCCTGGAGAAGTGCACTCGTCTTTTTAACGGGTTAAAGGGAATGGGAGATGACACTCTAATTGGGTTATCGTTTGTTACGCCCAAAACACACCTCTTTATAATGAAGAGTGTAAGTACAACACTTGAAAGGTGTACTTGGTGCAGCAACCTTTTACACTTTTCAAAAGTGGATTTGGACACGCCCTAAATGCAGTTTGTAAATCTGTGTTTGTGTGAGAGACCGTTTGACCTTCTGTGTGTGTGTGTGCGTGCATTCAGTATGTATGTGTGTGTGTGAGAGACTGTTTGACCTTCTGTGTGTGTGTGTGTGTGTGTGTGTGTGTGTGTGCATTCAGTATGTATGTGCGTGCGCGTGCGTGAGACCTTCTGCCTCTGCTGAATGGTGTTAATGGTGTCCGGCTGGAACTCCAGCTTCTCGGAGCCGCACAGCTTCCAGTAGAGGATGATGATGATGAAGAGGGCCAGCAGCACGGGCACTACCACGCCCACCACCAGCCATACGCTGCCACTCTGCCTCTCTGACGGGGGCACCGACAGGGTCTCCACGGCTGCGCGCCATGGTGACACGGTAGGGATTGATTAGAAACAACAGTGGACTGCCACTTATGACTGATAGGCAGGCAGACAGTCGGACGGACAGACAGACAGACAGACAGACAGACAGACAGACAGACAGACAGACGTGACAGTAATTGTAAGCTAATACACATTTAGTCAAATTCACCAAATAACACCTCACTGGCTCTGTAAACAGGAACATAAACTAAGTGGCGAACACCGCTCACAACTACAAAGCCGCAGCACTACGCTACGCTTTTGCTTCACAATGCGTTTTGATGGCGCCGCGGATGGATATTGTTTTGATTTGAACTCAAATTTAGCAAGCGTTCTTGAGAGTTACTTACCCTGCCTTTAAACAGACAGACAGACAGACAGACAGACAGTACAGTATACGTATACAGTACAGTACAGCACCCACCCTGGGCAAGGGGTCTCTGTACGCGGTGGCCCAGCACTATAGCAGCCCTCTGTAGGTCCAGGCGGTTCAGGGCCTCTGCTGTGACCTCCGCAGGGACCCGGTCCCCCCCTGGACCCTCCACGAAGTACAGCACCTCCAGGGGGCGCTCTGGCCCAGACAGCTTGGCCACACGCACAACCTGAAGCACACACACACACACACACACACACACACACACACACACGCACACACACACACTTTATTGCTGGATAGCAATACATGCACCAATTGCATTTTTCTTGGTCGGCTTTTTATTTCACACGGGAAGCTGCAACCGCTAGTGTTCAATTCATTTTCAATGAGAAGCGGGGGTGCTAAGTGGCCAAGGCGGGCGGGCACAGTCTTGAGGAATTTGCCGCTTGTGAACACGCTCACCTGCCTCAGAGATGAAACATATTATAAGTTTTGAGGTTGCGGCGTGGCGGGACACAAACATTCACCTTCTTGACTTGTAGGCACGCAAGCTAGCAATCAGCATAGAGCCGAACCAAATGACAGATTCCTAATAGGATTGTCATAAAATTATTTAGAGAGAGACCTATAGAGCTCCTAGAGCTATGTGTGTGTGTATGTGTGTGTGTGTGTGTGTGTATATATATATATAGCTCTATTGCTCTCTATATACAGTAGCTCAGTATACTGTATATAGGGCCAGCTTTACTAAAAGTTTTGCGTGTGTTAAAACGTGTGCAAGCTGATATACTAACGGTCTGACGGATGACGTCAAAATACAAACATAGCACGTACTGTTCATTTGCTACGTTTGCGTAATGGGAGGGGAAAATGCAAATACAATAATTTACTACACGCAGTGTGATCTATCAAGCATAAAAGCTTTCTCATGCAGGTGATCTATGTTTAATATGTTTGAAAGGAAGGTGCAAACCGTCATGTACAGTAGGCTCTGGTTGGGACTGAGATACATAGTTTTCCTTAGACTATTCGAGTACACCTCACCTGCATGAAAAACTTTGAATATCTGCAGAACTTACGGTATACAAGAGGCCTAACTGTATAACATCAGGAATACGTGTGTGTGCGTATAT
Organism: Typhlichthys eigenmanni; assembly: GCA_027564635.1. Taxonomy (NCBI): domain Eukaryota; kingdom Metazoa; phylum Chordata; class Actinopteri; order Percopsiformes; family Amblyopsidae; genus Typhlichthys; species Typhlichthys eigenmanni. The sequence continues at coordinate 10,322 of JAODUK010000506.1, read as the reverse complement.
GGGTGTGTGTGTGTGTGTGTGTTGTTGAATGGGTGGGGGCGCGTATGTGTGTGTTGTCATTGGGGACTGAAGTTAAATCGTTTTGTACTACAGCTACTATAACTATAGCTTACCTTAAACAACTAGAAGAAAATATATGGGGTTTCTCACAGACCCCAAAATTAGTTAAAGTCTTGCCATCTTATCATGTATCCTGTTTGTTTTACCTACGGCATGTTTTCTCACAGATACTCTCCCTTATGGTGTTTTTTCTTGTTACATTCACATCTCTGCTGTAGCTCACCAATGTGTTCATTTGTCTGTCCCACCAACACCTCTAAATCCATCGTATTGAATTTGCCTTCGTGCTTACGGTCAGACTGCTTTGCGACCTGACTCTCCATGGCGAGAAACCACTAAAATACACAAACTTCTCATTTAAATACTGCCACCTCCCTGGTGTTTGCCCCGGTTGTCATTTACGCAATATGTCTTGATCAACCGTTGATCACCCGTAATACATACTAAAATTACACGTGCAATACTATACAATGCCCACGCAATTTAGCACCCTTTATTTGGGATGTAAGTCTCTATACTCATATATATATAAAGAGAGAGAGAGAGCGAGAGAGAGCGAGAATATAGAGCTATAGGGCTATCTGTACCTGCAGGCTGCTGTTGCCCACGGCGGTGGCCCTCCTGCCCCTGCGGCCCCCCTGCAGGCTGCTGTTGCCCACGGCAGCGGCCCTCCTGCCCCTGCGGCCCCCAGCAACCAGCCCCTCCTCCAGTAGCAGGGCCAGACGTCTCTCCACACGGGCCGTGAAGCTGCGCTCTGACACCTGCTGCTCCTGCACACCAAGCAGCACTGGCACGCACATGCAGAATAGTATTCTTATGTGTTATGGTTGTTTTAATGCATTTTGGATGTCAAATTAACTGTGGCGCCAAGATGAAAGTTGGTTAGGACAACTGTGTGAAGAGTTTAGCAAATGTGACCAAGGTATTGAGACATGGGTCCTAGCGATTGGAAAAAAAAAAGTTATGTTGCCGTGTGAACACGAAACAAACCCAGGAATGTGCGCAAAATGTGTATCGATTCACCAGGCCTGGGCAAAGTCAGGCCCGGGGGCCGGATGCGGCACTTTGAAACATTCTTCCTGGCCCGCCCGGTACATCAAACATTTAAAAATGTTTAAAAATGTCCTGCCCCTGCAGAATGTTACTTTATTTACAGCTGCGTAAAAAAAAAAAAACATAGTTAAAGTGAACTTTTTATTATGAAAATGGTGTTGCATGAATATGCAAGTTAACAAAGTTAGCTATCTTGTGTTGTATTTTAAAATGTTTTAGCATGTTTGTTAACAAAGTAACGTCGCCCGTGAAGTTCTATGACATTTTCAATGTGGCCCCCAAGTGAAAATAATTGCCCACTCCTGCTCCGGAACAACAGAAACAAACCATAGCTGTGAAAGCGTCCTTACAAACAGCACGTGTCAATTGAGGAACAGATAATTATGCTGTCGTCGTAGACTACCAATATTCTGTTATATAATGACAGCAGCATGTCATCTAACACCAATATACAACGCACAGTATCATTCAATCTTCACAATGAATGCTAACAGCCAAAAAAATAAAATGCTTATTTCCTACTGTAAGAGCAGGAAAGAAATTTTTTTTTTTAAAGAGAGAATGCAAAGAAAATTTTAAAGGCTAGTCCTAGATAAACTAGTTAGATGAACGCTATGAGTTAGACAGGTCACTAGTCAAGGTCCTAAAGACACACACACATACGCGCACACACACACACACACGCACGCACGCACGCACGTACGCACACAAAACACCTTACACACACACACACATACACACACACACACGCACACACAAGCACACACACACACACACACAACACCTTCCTCACCTGTGCGAACCCACGTGGAGCGTAGGTGGTGGGAGGTGTTCAGCTCAGGGTAAAGGAAGGCTGTGGACACGCACACACACACACACACACACACACACACACACACACACACAGACACACACAGAAACAGATTAGATTTAGTATTTTGTGTGTAATGCAATGTATGTGCGTGTGTGTGCGTAAAAGACCTACGCTCAGCGATCTGCAGCACAGGAAAGCCCAGGTAGAAGCTGAACTCCACCACATTGAGCATCCTGAGGTGTTCGCTGACCTCTGACCCCGGCAGGTAGCCCCGCCCATCACGCACTGCGAAGGTGATGTCCACCGGAACATTCTGCCTGTCCCCAGGCCTGGCCACGCCCATGGTAATGTTCAGGAGCTGCACGCACACACGCACACACACACACACACACACCCACACACACACTAGAGATCAATTATACCTTCTTACTGTAATGCTGCAAAGCATTGCAAGTCTGAAGTCACATTTTCTGAGTCTGTATTCCTGACGGCATTGCTGGGTTGCTGGTGACCAGCATCCCATGCTGGTTGCTGGTGTAGTTCTGATATACCAGCTAGACCAGCACTACACCAGCACTAACCAGTATGAACCAGCCTGGACCAGCATGGAATTCATGCTGGATTTTTGAGCAGGGATCTGCTCAGGAAAATGCCCGCAACAAACCGTTTATGGCAAATTAATCTCACAGAGCCAGCACGTCAAGAGCCGCCTACTTGACAGGGAAGGTATTTTGATTGACATGCACAACGACCAACTACTGTTTGTATTTTAATGACAAAGTCATACGTTAAACTTATACGGAGCAATATGTTGGAAAAACTTACCAACACAACTCTGGCTGTTGTCAGGTATTGTGTATGTGTTAGATAAGTAGGCTAAGATTATTGAGCTATTTGTCCACAGCACCATCAGTGGAGAGAAACGCTAACCGTAGAGAGCAGCTGTCACAGATTATAACGCTAGTGCCCTTTACATACTGGATGCGTAGTTTCCCTACGCTGCACTATTTTTACGCATCCACAATGCAACACTACTCTTTCTAATTACAGTTGGTATCCATGGTGATGCTAGCAGAGCACATGGCCGCTACTAACGTAAGCTAGCGTAATGAAACCTGAATGAATCTGTCATTCCTACAGGGGAAATGTGGTTATTAGTATGAGTACAATTTTCGCCAATAAAATGAACCACAGCTTTATGTTAGGTAAATAACCAGTCAAGTGCGTAGCCCTTCACCTGACGCTACTGCATACGCAACGCAGTGTTGCAGGCTGTACGCTGCGCTCCGTAGGAAACAAAAGGAATTCCTGTGAAAAGGTATAAATGAGATGAAAGGAGTAGGCTATAAGACAATAATAAGAATCCGAAAACACTGAGCTGAGAGTCGTTGTGGGGCGGAGGCAGGCTAAGGCAGCCTCCAACAAGCTAACCCTCCAGAGCAGGGGTCTGCTTATATTTTGCTGTGTGTCTCCTGATTTCACCAGTATCAAAATTGATCTAGTTCCGGCAAAATCGTGAGTGCACAGCAGCTGGGTATTAGGGTAGTATTTAGTATATCAATTCACCAGAAATTGGCATTTAAGTGCTTAATTTTATTAATTCTCATTCAGGTCAATTAGTAATGTTGATAGGCTAACTATAATTGACTGTTACGATAAGTATAATATTTTCAGACTTTCAGACTGGCTTTTTGGATAGCAAAGGTTGCAGACCCCTGCTCCAGAGTATCCACCCCGCCACCGTCACCTGCGCGGTGACGTTGACCAGCTCACGGGCTCGTCTGCGGGTCTCGCCGTACGCCATCAGCAGCCCGCGCTCCAGCCTCTCGCTGAAGTTGCACACGCGCACATCCACGTGGCCGGGCACAAACTGCAGCACGGAGTGCACGTGGAAGCGCACGTCCGGCACGGTGTAGAGTGGAGCGACCGCCGGCACGGGCGGAGAGGGGCTGGCGGAGCTCCTGATTGGCTGACGCAGAGCATTGACAACCGAGACGGCGGTGAAGATGAGAGGTCCCGACACAGCACGGAAGGCGAAGCTGGACGGCGTCCGCAGGAACTGGCAACAGAGAGACAGGAAGTGGTTTAGCATCAGAACTGTGTGTGTGTGTGTGTGTGTGTGTGTGTGTGTGTGTGTCGGAGGTAGGGTAGAGAGCAGGGTGTGAGCCTGGGTCTTGCATGGGGTGCAGGTTCACCTGTAGCTCTATGGAGCGGTTGAACTCCCTCTTCAGAATATCTCTGACATGATTGAAGCCAGCAGAGGAACCTCGGGAGCTCACTAGACCACAAAAAGTAGAGAAAGAGACAGAGAAAAATAAATAAGACAGATTTTCTGTTTGCACAACCAGAAGAGTTCGTGCCAAGCCTGCATTAAGCAGAACTGTAACTAACAGCCAGATGCTTTCACATTACGTCTGTTCCCATACAAAAAATGCAATGATTCAGGAACAAATACTGTGTATGTGGTTGCCTAATGTATTGCTCTGCATTGCACTGGCACAATATATTACTGAACCACAACTAATAGTAATTGCATGGAAGTCCATAGAGGACTAAATTCAAATGAAAATTATTGAGATTAAACAATATGAAAAAGTCAACCATATGCGCATTTGTTTTTGTTTATTTTTTTACGACTGCATTTTATTAAAGCGCAAAAAAACCTCTCAAAGTGTTTTAATTTGTTAGTTAACATTTCTCGGTGCAAGGAGTTTTTTGTTATGCTTTTTCAAATGTGTTGGGTACAAACATCAATCTTATAAAGTGGTGAGGTCATGTCCCCAGTGTAAATGACACCTACGGCAACATTCGGAAAGGGTATGGGTCGGCACCTTTAAAACCACAGGTTCAGTAATTATGGAGTCACATTAAGGTCACACCTAGAGCGCGAAAAACCACACTAGATGGAGTAAAAACCCAAGGCGTAAAATATAAACCTGCACTTTTAACATTATGCATGCTTAAATATCCCACTGTCAAGCACAAATGTTAAACTTGCAACCATAGAAAGATGGATTCTACGCACTTTAATCATTCCTTCTCAAATGTTTCCCGTCTCGATGTATAGTTTGTGTGAGCAAAATGGATTACCATCGGCTGCTTTCTGTACACAAATTAAAAAGGTATAGTTATCGATTGTAAGCTAATACATTTTTGCAAATTCACCAAATATCTCCTTGCAGTCCACTAGCTTACCGTTCTCTGTGCGTGCTGAAAAAATTCAACAGAAATAGGAACACAAAGAAAGTGGCAACCACCGCTCACAAAAACATTTCCCTACCTTTTCCAATGTGTGGAGGCAGAGCATCTGAAGTATGGCATTGAAGGGAGAGGAGTTTTTGTTTTGATTTGAGTTAAAAGTTAGCAAGAAAGTGAGAATGATTGACCCTATGTTTAAGATTTACTGTAGAGCTTAGTTAAAAGAGAGAGAGAGAGGGGGAGGGAGAGAGAGAGAGAGAGAGAGGGAAAGAGAGAGAGAGAGAGGGAGGTCTCCATACCCACTCTGACCAGGTACATCTCAGGCCTGGTGACGTTACACAGGTATTGCCTTGTCGCTGGCGTCTGGGCAACCCTGGGCGTGGTCGCCGCCGGCGACCTTGTCAGGCTGACCACCGCGACCTGCGTTGTCGAGGCGACAGCCGCGGGGGTTGTGGTGGTGCGGGTAGCTTTGGTAGTGGTGGTGGAGGTCTTCGGCCAGACCTCCACCAGCTCTGGGGGTCTCCTGGGGCGTGCGGAGACCCCGCTGGTGGTGTTGGAGGGGGCCCGCGGGGCCGGGACCCCCACTCCGTCGTCAGGGACGAGCATGGGTGGGGTCGGGGTGCCCCTCCGCCCACCCTCCGGGGCGAGAGGCGACGTCGGGGCCACTGGGGGCCGCTGGGGCTCCCGGGGGGACGGAAGGACAGGCGGGGTGGGCGAGGGCGGGAGAGCGTGCCCGTGGGTGTGCGTGTGTGTGTGTGCAGTGGGCGGCGTGGGGATGATGATGGGTGTAGAGTCTGTCTGGTTAAGCCCATGTCTCTCCCTCTCTGTCTCCCTCTCTCTCTCCCTCTCCTTCTCTCTCTCCCCCTCTTCTCTCTCCCTCTCCCTCTGTCTCTCCCTCTCCCTCTCCTTCTCCCTCTCCCCCTCTTCTCTCTCCCTCTCCTTCTCCCTCTCCCCCTCTCCTCTCTCTCTCTCCCTCTCCTTCTCTCTCTCCCCCTCTTCTCTCTCCCTCTCCCTCTGTCTCTCCCTCTCCCTCTCCAGCAGGTTGCTATGGTACTCTAGGCTGTTCATATCGGGTAGCAGCAGCTCCGTGGGCTCCAGTGGCAGCAGCAAGTCCTCCAGGTCGTAGTCCTCCTTCTCCTCCGCCCCCCCCGCCCAGCCGGGGAGGGAGTCCGGGCGGATGCGGGGCAGCGGGAGGGAGGGGGTGGGCGTGGCGAGTGTGGGGGTGAGGAGGAAGACCCGGGAGGACAGCGGGAGGGTGGGGCGCGGGGGGAAAGAGTCGTCGTTGTTGTCGTCGTCGTCGTCATAGGAAACGCCACCGAGCCTGTCGCCGCCGCCGTCGCCGTAGGGACGGGAGGGCAAGGGCGTGGCCAGCCCCACCTCCTCCCCGTCGGGCACCACGAAGGATAGCGTCTCCAGGAACTCGCCGGACACCCAGGCGTCCTCTAGCGAGGAGATGGGGGGGGGCGGGGGCTGGGGTGTAGGGGCCGGCTGCCCGTAGGCGGGGGGCAGGGGAGGGGGGGCGTGGCTGGGAGACAGCAGGTCCGGAGGCCTCAGGAGCAGGTGGATACCCTGGGCGCCGCCCCCGTCGTCACGGGAACCATCCTCCCCAAACGGGGGGCTTGAGGATGGTGGCGATGATGATGATGATGATGATGATGAAGACGAGTTCAGCCCACCTGGCAAGGAGCATGAATGTTAACCAGGGTGACATGCATGAGAAGCATTAATAACACTGCTAGTAATATAAAATGTATATTTCCAGATCCAGTGAGTGTTTATATACAGTAGGAACACTTTACATGGGGCAGTATTAACCTGATGTGCTTGGGTGAACCTGTGAACCAGCGGAGCCAGTTGTTGAATCAAACTTTTGTCGAAGTCAGTCGGGAGAAGAGTGAAAACATATTTTCCATAGAGAAAAGCCTTTAGTGCCGTTCCGGCATCTTCTACTAAACGACAATAAAACTAATGCAGTATCTACATTAAGCTCATTTGGAACCGCCATTGTTTTCGCGTCGCTTTTGCTGTCGACACACCAAAACCACGCCCGTAGCTAACGGTCAACCCAGCGGTAGCTAACGGTCAACACAGCAGTTGACCGGACTCAGTCACAACAATTTCAAGCTTCCCGGCCTGATTCTCGCGGCAGAGTCAAATTGCAGCACGCGAGATCAGGACGGTGTCCCGAGGTTAGGCAGCAACGGACACAGTGAGTACAGTAGATATACAGCAGTAGATACAGTACATGCAGTGATGAACTACAGTAGTATTTGGGTGTCGTGTCCCTTTAAGTGAACACAGTACCAACACAGAGCTGCCTCTACTGTCATCTACTATTAATCTCATTGTAGTCATCCATTCTATTAGTCAAACCCCCTGCACCACCCAGCATGCACGCGCACGCACACACACACACACATTAGTGCCTCAGATGTGTGTTGTCTGTATGAGCAGTATACAGGCTTCTAACTCTCTCTCTCACACACACACACACACCCACACCCACACACACAACCTCCTCCTCCTCCAGCCAGCCTTGACTGTGAGCCTTTCATGTGGTGCCTTGTGTGTGTGTGTGTGTGTGTGTGTGTGTGTGTGTGTGTGTGTGTGTGCGCGCGTTGCCGTGGTGACGCAGCGCTGTGCGGCAGCGTCACGTGACCGCGTGGCAGCAGCCTCATTGGTATGCTGCAGACAGAGCCCCCCTCTCCGGCCGACACTCACACACACACACACACACACACAGGCTCACAGGTTCAGTAAAACATGCATGTGCAGCCACAAAGCGGAGGGGAGAGAGAGAATGGATATATTGGGAGCAAAAAGAGTTATGGAGGAAGAGAAGATAGGGAGATTAGAGGGCTGGAAAGAGGGACTAAATCATTAAATATGATTGGCGCGGAGAAGAACATGGAGATGGAGAGATAAACGCAGGTATAGACCTGACTGGAGGCTGCGTTTCTAAGAATAGCATCCTACAGCGCCGCCTCGTGGTCGACCTGCAGTGTCCCAATGACAAATAGTCTACGCGATGACCTGGAGTCGCGTCACTTTATCTCCCCCCCCCCCCTCCATAAATTAATGTACATAATAAACTGAAATTTAATTACAACCTCACTTAGATCGATAAAGGCTAGAAAGTGATAGAGTTTGAGAGAGAAATGGGCCAAATAACAATATCATTGCAATCTTTACCAGCCTGGACACGGAGGGAATCAGAAGAGTCTCTACCTGTAAAAACTAGGATGGTACTACCTGCAACAGGTGAGGTTGTGGTAACCATGGAAACCAACATGCCAGCTGCCAGCAGCAGTGCCCCAACCGTGCGCGGGCACGGGGAGATTCTCGGGTGCATCCTTGTGCCCGCGACCGCCGGGCTCACCGGTTCCAGTCAGAGTCGGCGTAAACGTTCGTGTGAAGCCATCACACAACGTCACACGGCCGCCGCTGAGAGACCGTTACCGCAGCGTGATCGTGGGCGGCCTGGAGGCCCTGGGTGAAAAAGATTGTTAGGATAACAGAAAGGTTGCCAAAGACACAGCATTCATGTGCATCTCCATGTTTGGCAGGTGAAGTTATTTCTGCTGTTTCGTCGCTGGTGCGGGCCGTGCGGCCGACAGTGACGCTATCGTCCCCACGTCTAGCGGGCACATGCCTTCATGACTAACTGACCCCATTATTACGCAGGCACACATCGCCCATCTGCCAACCACATCTGAGGGCACTGCATGGGCACTGTATAGGCACAGCTCGACCAACATATCGAGAGAACCGCTGGTATACTTCTATATCGTACAAAATGTTATAAGATAACCCTGTACAATTAGCATAGTCGCGAAATCCACAACGTGTGGTGGGGTCAAGACCACCGTTTCGTATAGCTGAGAAACTGTCACAAGACCATCTTTCGTTATGTACATTCATCACAAAGGGCGTTAAGCGTTTTCTCCGCCTTCATCTTAGCCTATTTAATCGAACCCAGCCAAGTAGGCTATAGTAGCTCTAAACCAAACGGCCATCAAAACGCGTTCGAACATAAATAGCAGTAATAACACAAAATGAAGAGAACATAGGTTTAATAACCAGCTATGGAAATGCAAAGTATTCGTTCACCTCTAACGTTTCAACATTACCTTATTTCTTTTTTTACTATTGGAATGAAACCTACCTGCCATCCTGTAGATGCGGTACAGGCGCGTCACGCCTCTCCCATGTACGCGCGGTGCGCGCTCACTGCAAGGCGAGGAAGAGAGGTACAGTATGATATCCCTGAAATCCGGCAGAGTTTTAAAAAGAGCGTGATTTATAGCCAGTGTGCAGCACTCCGTGCATTCAATCGCCTCCGTGGAGAAACGCACGGTATGAAGTACTCCCCCGGTAGTTTCTTCCGACCAAGCCCGGCGGCAGGCGTTGTGAAACAGCTCAGATTCAGGGCACGTCTCGTACCAGTCATGCCCCGTACGTACCAGCTGCCCGCTGATCTGTTGACCAAAATATACAATTCATATCCTCATGCTTTTATTTCCTCGGCAGTGAATGAATGGTAACCTTGCAGTATTACGCAGAGAATCGATGGCTACAAATGCACAATATAGGCCACCTATTTCTAATTAAAAAAAAGAAAAGCATTAGATGTTTAAACTTGCCACTAATGCATCCATATTTCACCAGTAGGCCTGACCTATTTTAGCCTAGTAGCCTCTTAGGCCTACTCGTGTGTTAACAAACAATCTATTTGCCCATTGCAATAACATCTATTCATAATCTTGTTTTCTGGTAATATTGTTTCCCTCGTTTGTTGTTATGGCTATACATTTCATTTCCCTATATCCTAAATTATGCCAGGAGTCATCAATAAATAGGCCTATATCTTCTCCTTGACCAAATACACGTTCAACTGTGTGTGTGTCATTGACGGCTCCTGCTCCAAAAATTTGGGAGGGCAATTGTTTTAGTGACCCATTCAATAGCCTAGGTAAATTAAAGGTATCTAAATCATTCTAGAGAAAGCTTGTCGATCAAAACAAAATAACCTCTTGCTTCTGTCAGAAGCTCTGCCCACCACACACTGAAAACACAAAGGCTAGGCTATTGTTGTGTGGTGTATTTACAGAGGCAGGGCGGTGCATAGGCTACAAACATCAGATTTTATCCAGCACAAAGAACAGGCAACCAGCAGTCCAATGAGATATAGCCTATT
>JAODUK010000505.1:0-13635 GCA_027564635.1 Typhlichthys eigenmanni | reverse complement strand
GTGGGCGTGAGGCGCTGGGGATGTGGGTAGTCCCTCTCCGGCCGTGCTACCCCGGCGAGACCAGGGGAGCGTTACACTAATTTAATTAATTAGCTTAATCTTTTAAACAAATGGGATTCTGCCTTTTCATATTGTATTTACAGTTTACAGTGGTTGCATCATTTAAAATGAATATAAACTATATATTTTTTACATTCATGTAGCTGAACTATAGCATATGCATATTTGAATACATATAACACCATTTGAAGTTGGCCTACATTTCTTTATATTATTCAATTTTTTTCTCCATATGGTGTATCAATCTAAACAGGCCATGTCACACAAAGTAGCTGCAGGTGAAGCTAAGGCAGAGGCTATTTTGATGCCATTTACAAGGGGATCAGGCCGTACCTAATCTATAGTGATCCACCAGATAATGCTAACCACATTAGACAAATGCGCGAGTTAAATATGCTATGTGTAGTTATTTTAAGTTAGAACATCCAAATATATACAAAAATTATCAAGACATTTTTAAGAATTATTATTGGTGTTGTGTAATATAGCCTGATGTCTTAAAATGATAAACCGGCAAATATGGATGTAACGATTCTCCAAATTCATGGTTCGATTCAGACTTTTTTTCCAGACATGATTTAATCAGTATAACTTCTTAATTTCCCCATTTAAAGAAAAAAGGGTTTGATTAAATCGTCAATAATTTGGAACACGCAAGAGAAGAAGTCTTAAAAAAACATGTTGAATCCGTTGAAAAGAGCGCAAATCCACTTGCAATGAAATCCCTGATAGGCCTATTTCCATGAGCATGGCCTGATTTAGTTTGTAGCTTGATTTTAAAGACATTATGAAGAGTTGCACGATGCCAGCTGAAGACGCACAACGAACATCCAGGGAGCTTTGGAACTGCACCACAACTTGAAATGGAACAAGTTCGACGTGGTTTGAGACGGTGACGAAGATCTGCTAGCAGGCAGCCAGTTCATTGTGAGCTCACAGAGACAGTGGTCCCGATACAGCATGCAAAAGCAAACTGGCCGTTTGGACCGTTTTCATTCCTTGAACATGTTGACACACATTAAAAGACTAATGTACGTGAGAACCACATGAAGGCCAAGGTAACTGCTGTTGTTGTGTTGCTGTCCTTCATGCATGTGCAGAACAGCTTGACTCATTGCCATAACCATTAAGGTTTTACAGCATACATACTTTATTTAATACAGCAAATACAAATACAGTAGATGATCATGCTGGTTGAGAGTGGTTGGGTCAGTGTAGAGCCTTACTAAAACACATGTAAAACTCACCAGATGCATCACCCATTCTAATTATTCTATCCATCCTGCTCATTAAGCTTTCATACTGTAAAAACCACAGAAAGCACAGGCTGCTTCCTGTCCTAATTCAAAAAGGTATTTTTTTTGGCACCAACCAGTGCCAAATATCTGCGCTCTTCTTGGTTGGTAGTGTGTGACATAAGACCGTGGACATTTGCACCGTGCTTTCAGTCTCGGTTTCAGAACTGTACACCTTTAGTGTCAAGTGATGTTGATAGTGAAAGCCACTGATGGAGGCTTTGAAAGGGAGACAATAATATGCCACCTGTTGAGTTCAAACCGCAAACATATTGTGGGCAGCATTTCGCCAGAAAGTTGTGATGTCCATTGTCCAACCCCTATCATCCATTTTTCTTTCCCCTCCTTCCTCATCCCAGAGCCTCTGCTCCACTGATGGTCAATTTCTTTGTCAATCCACTACTGGACCAACACCTATCAGTATAACAGTAACAATATATTCTATCAACGCCACGTGGGATGTTATTCCGTATGTATTGTCCTTAATGGTCCTAAAAATGGCCCAACTCTTAACACACTGCTACTTCATTGAGTGTTTCCTCTGGAGAAAAAAAAATTGCTACTAACCTGTGGGGGGAGAGGTTAATGCCCAGGCCCAGGTTTCCCACTATTTTGTGTTATGTTTGATGTTCGCACTTATCAAACCAAATGACAACCTGACGTGAACGTAGGCCTACTGTTGGGCTGTTAAAGTTAGCAAGCCAAAGACAATAATATAATTCAGGCAGATTTGAGGTTAAGTTAGTTACCTGACACTCGACTTGTTTCATCGCTGTGGCTGGAGGCGCGTGCAGGTAGACCCCATCATTGTAATAAGTGCTACAGCAATATATTAACTAAATTATGTAGCGTTGTAAGGTAACTTCTACAACTAGTTGTTTATAGCAGGTTGTCATGCACTCCTGAAGTGATTGAAGTTAATTGTTTTACGCTGCAGCCTGCAGAACTTCTGTACTGTGCACAAGTCACTTACACGGCGTTTCTTGCCAGTTCACACTTCAGAGCTAAATTATCGTCAGAGTTGTCTCAAAAGGATACATTCTCTATTTATTGAAAACACAGAGTGTTCTTTCCAAAGTTTACAGAAACTACTGGTATGTTTGATAGAAATAGGTAGCCACCAGCCAGTTTCTTCTGGTGTGGTGTCATTCTGTCGTGGCACAGCATCACAACTAAATGAAGGCAGAGGAACCACATTCAATGACGTTGCTCTCATGATGGCATGTGCCGCACAGCCTTTTTCTGAGTAACTTTGTATTTGTTTGTCAATGTTTGTTTTATTGTCCTCACTGTACAACCAAATCCCTATTTTGAGAGGAAAGAAAACACTTGGTGTAGCTGAGCCTTTACGCTTATAAAACCGTGGGGTTTTTTATCCCGGTTCATAGGTAAACCGGTTAATCGCTGCATCCCTAACTACAACTATTGGCCTACAGTATATTGTTTTATTAAAACAGAAGCAATTTAGCGAAACTAAGTCCTTAGCTGTCAAGAACCTACAGCCTCAGGAATGTTATGGTTGTTTGGTTAGACCTGCCATATATGTAAATTAAAAGCCAACGTTTACAGAAAGATATCAACTCGCACTCAAATGCCATCAATTACATCAGACCATCCTACTTTGTACTTCCGCTTAGGCAAAGAAGACAACTACTTTCCAAAACCAGCCTGCTGCGCAAGTCTAGCCACATTGTTGTAAAAAATAATGTACCTTTCACTTACAGTATGTTGATTATATACAGTAATAAGAGTTAATGTTAGTTAATTGATGCCATATGGTCAGCAATGAGTGCCACACTAACTTGATGTACAGTTTCATTCTCAGCAGCCCAATTTCAGTCACCTCCTTATGATGAGATGCATGCTGACTACTACTGGTTGAACCTATGCCTCCATCAGGTTCTGACACTAAATGGGAGTTAAATGTCAGGGCTCGATAAGGGCTTTATAACATGAATATCAGAAGTTCCATCAACCGCAATGATCATCTCATGATTTGTGCAATTATGCAACATCATTTAGTTTTGGGCCTAGTCTAATATGACATTGAACATATAGTAGCAAGTTCTTGCATGTATAAAAGCAAAATTTCTGTCCTGTGAAAGCAGCCCCAAACCCCAAAGCAAGACAACTGTTCTAGTTTAGAAATCTGGGCATTAATAATCATGCAACCACAACACCATGACTATGTCTGAAATGGTGAATAAAAATGAGGGTTGTCATGTCAGGGAAAACCATTTTGCAATGATATGCAATACAACTAGTACCACAGCATTTCAAATTTCATAACCTATTCCACACAAAGCACAATGGGAAAATAAAGCATGCACTTATAAAAAAATTGTTCGGTAAGCATTTTTCAATTTAAAACAGGAGTGCACATTTGATTGAACTTACAATTATGTGCACATTTTGGTGTTCTTTTTGCACTTGTGTATCTTTTTATATATTCAATTTCATTTCCAGTCCATCAGGTTTAACAGTGTTAGGCTGCTTAACCTTGAGATTCAGGCCTAGTAACATAATCTTTGAGTGCGCCATCTAGGTAGGAGAGTCTCCCCATTAACTTAAATGGCACCTAATTGTATTTATTTGCGCTTTTATCTAGGACTGCCCCCTGGAAGTTGACGAGTCAAGTCATATGTCAGTGACCCGTCAATCGACAGAGTCTTCAAGTAATTATTTTTTCTCAGTGTGCATTAGAATAACAGCTAAACAAATATAACTTTACAAACCTGCACAGCACAGGAACAAGAAGTATAAATTAGGACTTGTATGACCCTGCCCTTACCCAATCGTCTCATCACAACTACGGTGACGTCTCTCACAATGCAATGTGTATTAGCTAGATGTCAGAAAACATGAATGGACCTCAGAATAATGTAGATTAGACTTCAGCCATATTGTGCTGGATCAATTGAACGCCACTGCCATTACAAATTGCACTCTTACTCACTAGGGCTGTGTATTGGCAAGAATCTGGCGATACAATATGTATCACGATACAATATACCACGATGTGATATATTACGATACTGTATGAAAGGCGATATATTGTGATTTCTAATTTGGGGAAATGGTCATAGCAATGTTAATGTGTGGCGCCTCTGCAAAAAAGAACAAAAACACGTATGTACACTTGCTCAGGGACTTCAGATGGAAATTAGCTTTAAGATAAATCTGGTAACAAGTATCTTTCCTCTCTTTTGAGGTTAATATATTTTGTTCATTGTCCCTTGTACAAATAAATTGAGTAAAGAAATAAAATAAATAAAGATTTAGAGAATCGATACAGTATCGCAAACTGTAATGTTGCGATACTCAGGTGTATCAATATTTCCTTACACCCCTACTATTCACAGGCTGTTATTGCCTCAGTTGCATTTGACTTTGTTACTGAAACTCATGCCTATTCCGATTTCCAGAAAGAAAAAAAGAACTAATCATTGAATTCTAAGTTAGGTACATACATCCCTACTTTAATCAATTTCTTTGAGGGTGATGACAATTATTCTCATCACTGAATATGGATAAAATATATATATATATTCAACACTATAGCCTAATCGCAAAACGTATAGTTTATTATGATAATGCATTTCAACTTAATGCTGTGCAATGCTTTTCCATTAAAAAAAAGAAAACAAAGTTATAGAAATTAATTAGTAGAAATCAATGGTTCCTGCTGCCAAAGTAAGGGTTTACTTCAAGTCATTTTTTTTTACAATATTACAGTAATGCGTAGCATAAAACCGTGGCTAGTAGTACTGTAAAATGTTTGTAATAGTTGTAATAGATCTCCTATGCCACAACAGACTGGGCATGATTTCAAATAGACCACTAATGTGGAACTGGAAACTTACTGGCCAGACTGCCAACTGCCAGCAATAGGTCAGCGTAGGAGCTGAAGGGAGAGCGGGAGGGAAACCTCCAACTACTGTAGATGTGAGGTAGGAGTGCATGTAAAGCCCTGTCATTGTGCCATGCTACAGTGATCTGTTTGTAGTCCTTCATATGTTTGCCTGCATTGCTGAGGTGCAAAATGACTTGTGCTCAATGTCCATTGTTACTCTGGTTAGAGCACCAGACCGGGACACGTGAGGCAAACCGTTTCCACTGCTACTTGGTGGAGTGTCTCCAGCTGCACTGCTGAAGCAGAGCCTGTGCTCTGACTGCAGCTGGCAACAGCTTATTCAGCAGGTGGCCAGCCTAACCGCCCCCCCCATCCACACACAGACACCCTCCTCCCCACCCCTTTGGGCATAGATAATGCAAGCCGTTGCACAACACTACGTCTGCCAACAATTATAATGGAGAGCTGAATGCAAAGAAGCCTGAAGGTCAAAGGTGTATGGTTTTGAATGTGAAGGATACATTTAATAAGCAATCCAAAAATTGAGAATCCAACCCTGTTAGTCACTACGACTAGCAGAGCCAGAAGCACACTGCTAGTACTACAGCTTCAGTGCCCTAGAGGGCACAGACTTCACACGGTCTTCATACTGTACTGTTACATGCCATAACTAGGATTATCAATCATTATCCCATGAGCCTCTGTGACTGCTGCACATTATCGTACCGGCACACATTTAGGTTATGTATTGTTATACATAACCTATATAGTCACAAACATACCAAAACCATAGCACTGCACCAGTTAGTTCAAAGACTGAGTCATAAGATAGATGACAAGGCTAGCATAATAAACGTACTTACTGTAGGCCTGCGTCTGCCCACAATGTATGCAATGGTTCATTTATTTCAACCTTGAATACAGTATAACTACTACTGCCACCTATTGATCTTTTGAGTCCATTTAATTGGGCAACGTTCTCCACCACAACAATCCTTCACCATGCAAGCATCAATATGTTGATATAATGCTGAACACACTATTTAGTAAACCTCATATGCCACTCTATTGATGAGGCTAGAGATTTCTGCTAAAACCAGGAGGTTGAGTAAATATGTAGACGTTGAGCAAAGCCCCTTGCATAAGGTCAGCTTTAGAGTCTACATTAGCAGTCACAGCACCAGGTGTTACCTACCACTATGGTTGGGTACCGAACTCAGTACTTTTAAGAGTACCGACCAAATTACGTTGGTAATGCCAATTATCGATTGAGTCGGTACCAAATTTCGGTACCTGAAAGTGCAAGAATAAAGAGAAACAGATGCATGTGCACAGCGTAGCAACGGAAATTACGTATTTGTGAGTGACAATGTATTACTTCCCCAGTTTACAGGGGTCTCCAGACCCATGTTCAGCACAGAGTTGCTTATGTGACGTAGTGCTAATGAACGGAAGAGGCTGAGACTAACTACGCTATGCTTTTCATTCAGCAGACCAGACAGATTACATAATATGTTATGAATGGGTTATAAGACTGTCCATCAATTACCATACCAATTTATGAAATGAAGAAACAGTAAACTTGGGAAACAACTCTTTCGTCATGGTATTACATTGGTCCAAATCTAATTTCATCACATGTAAGCTACAAGTGTTTTGGGATGGTTTCTGATTATCTTATCAGAGAAATTACATCTATATTCTGGGTAGCCAGACAAGATCATCTCATGTTCCCTGTCCAATCAAATCTCTAGGAGCGGAGTCTGACAACAGCACTGTAAGAAAGACCACAGTACTATTAAGAGTTTCTCTGCCATTTAGCTAGCGGCTGTGCCAGTTGCCTAGCAAACAAGGGGGCTAGACAAAGGCCACACAGTTTACTACTGTGTGTGAGACACTGCTAGTTAATGAGTGTTTATTGCGGTGCCGTTTACCACCTTGAAAGAAAAACAATGTAGTTTTGCTAGGCATGATCAGTATGTAGCTTATGGCAGGGATGGAAAAACCCATTTAGAATCTAATCCTTCAAGATGACATTAACATGCACTGAGTTTAAGTAGCTTATATAAACCCGCCCTACTGCAGCGACTGTTTGAAGTCATAGCATTTTCGCTAAAGCGTTGACAAGTCTATAGGAGGATGATTTAAGATCCTATACCCCAATAGCTTATCATAGTCCATTTAAATATATATGGTTAAAGATGGTGTAGACCAGAGGTCTTTAACCCTGGTCCTGGGGACCCACTGTCCTGCATGTTTTAGAAGTCCCTCTGCTCCAACACACCTGATTCACATGAATGGGTCGTTAGCAGAGCTAGAAGACGACCCATTCATTAAAATACATTCATCATATTGCCAGGAAATGGGTTGCAGTTAAAACCAGAGATAAAAACAATATATAGATATATAGTGGGTCCTTTGACTCTTCAGGTACACTTTGTCCACAGCTGCGTAATGTATTTCCCAACAGCTAGGCTGTCATCCTTAGTTTGCCTCTATACTTGATGAGGGTGTGTGCTTATGTGGCTGTCTACACGCTTACTACTTGGGTGAGTCTAAGACGAGATAATCTCGGAGACACCCATGAACAGTATACTAAGTAAGTATATACACTAATGCAGCGTTTCTCATTCCTGGTCCTGGAGTCACACTGCCCTGCATGTTTTTGATGTCTCCCTGCTCCAACACACCTGATTCAAATGAATGGGTCATTATCAGGCTTCCGCAGAGATTTAATCAGTTTGAATCAGGTGTGTTGGAGCAGGGAACATTTTAAACATGCAGTGCTAGGGCTGTGCGATATGACCAAAATCTCATTATCCCGATCATTGTATATCCCGAAAACGATACATATCACGATATAGCACCTGTTCTGTATATACACAATGAAAAACATGTTTCTGGTAGTCCGAGTCAACCCCCTCCCCCAGACTTGTGCTTACGCTGTGTGCGTATGTGGAGAGGGGCAGCCCCACCCTCTCTGAACCACAGTGAGCAGGGTATTCAACCATAAATGACAGCAAAGCAAAATTACAGAAAAACAAACAAACAAAAAAGTAGCATCTGTTACACAGAGCTCAAATAAACATAGTTTCTATAGCTATTTACTGTCATTTATGATCGCCTTACTAACGAGACCGCATTTTTCATAATAAAATGTCCAAAGGTACGATAAGTATGTTGGCGGGCTTTTATGCCACGTCTGTTTTGTACAACTTTGGACATGCAAGGCCTGTACAGTAAATTTCTGCAGTCCAGAGCCCTGTGAGAGCAGACAGAATTAGCCGTGGATAGTAAAAGGTCATAGAGCAGTGGGAATTGGGATCCTGTTGATGCAAACCCTCCAATCATATTTGTTTCCTAAGGCTCCAAATGACTGCCTACGTCCAGACACTGGAAACAAACCAAAACAAGATAATCGAATAAAATACAGTGTGCATACAGTACATTGCTTGACGCCGTTTTTAAACCGCACAACAACAGTGACGACATCAATACCTATTTTAAAAAAACATTTGGAATGACAATGTGTTTAATACATGTAAACACAATATGCAGGGCAATAAACGATGACAAACGACAAATGTTTTTCAAAAGCACTTTGCATTGGGAGAAAAAAAAAACATCCTCTGAATGCACAATTGTTGGAGAGCAGCCATAGTTTGAATGTGTGTCCTTACTGTTTAAACAGCAGTTGCCATGCATTGTAGATAATAGGCAGCAGGGCAGATAGCCACAGGCCTGAAGTCCTTTTCCTCTGGAGGAGTTGTTTTTCAAAGGGCTGTGAAGAATGCATGTGTGCACTTGGGGCACCCAGAGCTACCTCATGGCTGGCTGGTTGGCATTCCTGCCTCACTGTAATTATGGCTTTTCTCCAGGCCTCTGTGCGCTCTTTCCACAGCATACTCAAACAGGGTGGGTCCTGCTTCTGCACATGCCACACACATTACCTGTCTCAGCCTCCCATTTGAATAGTAACCCAAAACTGCAGTCAAAGACTATCCACCAATGACAGCAGCAGGAAAACTAGTATAAACAAAAAATTCAGTATCTATATATTTTATCTCACTGAACTTCCTTGATGCATGTACTCCAAAATAAGCTATCGTTGTTACCATTATCTGTTGTAATCAGGCACTACGTGCAAAGCTTTTCAGTCCAAGCTGTGGTCGAGTGTGAAGAACAAGTCTGGCGGTGAACCTTTAATTCACAGTCGTGTCAGTTAGAGGGAACGGTGGTACATTTCAGAGGAAGCATTCTACAGTACAACAGTTTAACAGAGCATGTCTGTGACTTTTTACAGCTATCATGTGTTGAAATTTAACTTTCTGCTTCCAGTTTCCACAACGCAGCCCGCTCGCAACACATTCCTTGTCTGGCCTTTCATAAATGTCGGCCGATACGCACACACAGGATAAGAAAAGCCACACAGAAAATGAGGAGGAGGGTGACGGATGTTCCATATTGACTTTTCTTTTTTTTATCCCTACAGGCCTAATAACATTGCATCTATACTTATATTGTACTTACAGTATAGTGCAATACAACTACAATAAGTTGCTCATCACTGTGTGCCTTTCATATTTAAACAGGTGATATAAAAGATGCCACAAAAAACGTGGGCAGCACAATGGAGAGCGATATTTGATCTTCAAGACACAACAGCAGCTCACTGATAAATATTCCAAATAGGCAACACCAACATTATGTTAAGATGAATCTGGGAGAAATGTAGACAATCTCCTCTATTCATTGAGCTTCAAGCACATGACAGGCCCACTGCATTAGGATTATAACAATCAGCTGAGAACAGCTCAATACCACATTGTTCTGCACTGTCCACCACTGGGTATTTCTTCAACTCGCCTAGCAGCTTATCGGTGGTGAATGGAACCAAATATCGCTTTTGCTGCTAGGTCTTGGTCAATGGGAGCCAACATACCATTGCAAACTGTCCACACAAGGCATCGTACAGTTGAAAGAGACATTTTTAGGCATAGGCTACTGGGAAATTAAATTGCAAAAAAGTTAAATAGTAAAATAATTCATTTAAAAAAACAACCGTGATTGATTGCAATTCTCGGCTGGAACCAGAGATAAAAACCAAAAGAACACTGCTGCTTTGTTTGCAGGCCTCGTCTGAATTTGACTGACAAATACCAGGAAACATACGGAGGTGTACGTGCAGGGAAAGCCCTGCTCCGGCCTGAACCCAGTTTCTATTCAGGCCCTTAGACTCTCTGTGCTTTGGAGATAAACAGCACACCATGTACACACATCTGATCTATTCTATCAAAGGCTGAAACCCCAAGCTACGATAACAAATAGAAAGCAGTTCTCCATCAAAACAGGAAAAACAAACACTACTATCTTTTATACATCTTTTATAACTAGCAACATTTGAGAAAACATGAAATTTTCATATTATTATTTCAATTTATCGTAGTTGACCTGCCATCAACGCAACACAAAGGAATTGTACCACTAGGTTTCTGTTCTTTCAGCTACTGTATATCTGAAAGTGACTCAGTAGATGGATATAGGGTTTAGTATATTAAAGGCAGTGTCAGTCAGTCAGTCTCGAGAAACGCTTGCTCAATTCAAGCTCAAATCAATACAATATTCCTCTGCGCCCTCTGCGACACTGCCCCAGACATCGAAACGCACTGTGGGGCAAAGCGCAGTACTACGGCTTTGTTATGTTTGCCACTTTATGTTCCCATTTAGGGAGGCTGTTTAGACGCATCATAGTATTGTTCCAACAAATAGCTAAATGCGAGATATTTGGTGAATTTGACTGAATGTGAATTATCTTACAATTAGCTCGCAATGCTGACTTTACATACACAAGGTAAGGAACATACTGTATACAATATTCAATCAGTTATATTAGGAGGGTTTTCATCATAAGATTATATATACTATCATGTCATGCAGCATGAGTGGACATTGTAGCTGACTAGAAGTGTTGTTTATGTATTTTTATATCATTTAAATGTAATGCTATTTAAATGGGATTAAACCATCAAAACAGACACTGGGCCACAGCAAATATGGTATATAGTAGCATGATTTATAGCATGATACAATGTGCTCCAAAATAACTTTGAAGCCTACATTTAAACCTGGAGAAGCCACATCAGCAACATGGAGCCTGTGAAAGGGGATTGGTCTGAAAACGCTCAGCCTGTTTGTTAGGTGCCTGTAAATTCACAACCATTGTGATGGAGATTATAAAAGCCACTAGAATTGCTCACGTGCACAGACGTGTGCTTTGGGACGGGAACCAGAAAGACACAAAAGTGCATGTTGACATTGTGTTGACTCAATAGGCTCACAGTGCACCTGCTGGCAATGAACACTGACAAACTGACAGCTGTTTTAGCTTTCTTTGGAAAATAACCTGGAACCAAATATTGTTGAATGCAAGCGTGATAATTATATTTTGATTTTCCACTGAATGTTGTCCGCGCACCAGCGTTAGGCACACCTTCCTTCTGCGTTAGCACAGCGGAACAGTAGCATCACGTAAAATGCAAAAATATAAAAGGCAAACAATGACGCCTCATTTGGGCTACCCGCCCCGCCCTAGCGTATATGGTGGGGACTTACCAATATAGAGTGAGGAGTCTTTCTTCTTGACGTGGTCATCGATGTAGGACACACCCAGGGGCTGGACCGGGGTAGCCCCTATGCCCAGCAGCACCTGGGCACCGATCAGCAGCATGTACATCCTATTGGTGTTGTCCTTGTTGCGGCACAGCTCGTCCTCGTGCTGCTGGGCGGCCGCGCTGACGTTCAGGGCACAGACGTCGCGGCCCGCGTTGCTTCGCCAGCCTTCCCTGATCTGGTACTGCTTGGTCAGGAACTCGGGCAGTGCCGAGAGGAGCGCGCCCAACGCCATGACGATGCCGCCGCAGCCGATCAGCCGCGGCCGGTGCGCCTTGGCCCCGAAGTAGCTGACGAACAGGATCAAGGCCAGGTTGCCGATCTCGAAGCTGCTCGCGATCACGCCCACGTCGGCGCTCTGCAGGTTAAAGCGGCGCTCCAGGGTAGTCAGGACGCTGACCTGAAGGGACAACAGTAGTGTGCAAGTTAACACAGGGAAAGCATCATGCAAAGTGGGCGAATTGCATTTCCTTCATAAAAGGATTGATAAGACAATTACCTATTTATCTGACAGTAATGAAGTATTGTCTATGTGCTGTTAATAATTCTTTGTGTGTTTTTTTTCTTGTTATAATTATTTATTGAATTAACTTGAATTTTCTTTCCGTCAGTGCTGTTTAATGTTCAGATTTTGTTTTTACTCCGTGTCCTGTCTTCAGATAATACAATGCAATATGATGTATCTGATTTCATTAATTTAATTTCCGTTTATTTGTCTGGTACAATACAATAAACACTGTAACAGGTTACAGGTGCACAGGTCACAAATAGCATGGAACAGATGTATTGCATGCAGGCTTTATAGCCAAGGCTAATTTGCAACCCTGGTTAGACCTTTAAAATGAATAACTGTCAATTAAAATGATTAATAATCACATTTAACTCGTTACATGCTGTGTGTCAATTATGTCAGTGTGCAAGTGTACGTGTGCACAAGTACAGAAATCAATGATCGCATGTTTAAATTTGTTTCAGCCAAAGTTTCACAATGTTATTACATATGTTCAGATCAGTTTGCATTTTTAGGACAGTAGGTAGGTCATTCCAAAAATGTATATTCCTTTTAATGAAAATTGGTGGTATTACTTTGAGCTACCTAGCAATGTGCTGATTCCATGGTGGTTGTAATGTAGGTGTTAGTATTTGTCACATATGGAGAAAGTATAGCTGGAGCAATATTATTCACACATTTAAAAATCTATTTCACAAAAGAAAACGTGTTAGAATGACCTGATTGAAAAGGAAAAAAACATGTTTTATTTCTGAGTACATGTATTATAGATTATACAGAATTTTCAGTACAATACTCAAAAGGTTGTCATCTCCTTTGCATCAAACGTTGCAATGAATTTGACAGTTGGATCATCTAAACAGTTGGCTGGCATGAATGTAAAGGGTATTATTATACCTGGGACCTACTGTACTGACCATAGGAGTGGAAATGGCAGAGAAGAGCTTAAACAAACATTGACGTTTTGATGATGTGTGAAATGGATCACCTATTACCATCGTTTGAGTACATTTAAACCACTTTTCGCCCAGTGTTCATGAGATCATGTGCCTGCGGTTAAATATTTTTGATGTAACCTAGATGTTGATGTGATTTCTGGAAATAAACCATATAAACAAATACCATGCTCCTTTTCGACCTCTCCCACGCTGCCCCTGAAAAGGCATAGGTTTTAAATCAGGGGTAGGGAACCCTGGTCCTGGAGAGCCGCAGCCCTGCATGTTTTAGATGTCTCCCTGCTCCAACAC
>JAODUK010000504.1:0-13640 GCA_027564635.1 Typhlichthys eigenmanni | reverse complement strand
CACATGAAAAGATATGCTCACATATTTGCAAATATGTGAGGGGTGTACTCACTTTTGTGAGATACTGTATATATAGACATATATAGACATATACAAGGGCTTTAATTGACACTCGCTTAGTAAGGCTGACCTCACACACATTCAATCATAACATGTAAATCATAAATGAATCAGGTGACACTGAATGCTAATGAGTAGTTATCCTTATTTTAATGTATTTTATAAAGGCCTTCTACTTTAGATTGACACAGATATCTGGTCTTCTATATCTGACAATAAGATATTATTTTGATAAATGGTTAGTGTGAGTTGGACCCACCACATATTTACAGGATGCTTTTAAAATAATAATAAAAAAGTAAATAAATAATAGTTTTGCACGTGGGCATTTTTAAGTGTTCACACAAAACAATTTGCAATAAAACCTTGAAAAGGTATTTTTACCCCTCTGCTAATAATAATCTGTTAATACAAAAATTATATATTTCTGTGATTTTTTAAATGTAATTTCTTTGAATTCAGGGAACTTTACGGGTGCTAGCATTCAGGTAGCAGTTACACCTCTAATGACCCTAGAAGCGCCAAAGCATTAACTATAATACATTGAAATTTATGGAAATCCTTAATTAGCTGACTGGATGCTGAACGAGGCGGTAAACTGAGAAGCACTTGCTAATGATAGTTAATGCAAACAAACAATAAAGAGGAGCGGGACTGGAAATGTGACATGATCGCCTAATAACACTATTTTACAAGTAACGAGAGAGGTGAAAAAAAAGAAAAAGATAGATTCGGAGTAAGAAAGACGGTGCCAGGGAGGTTGATTGGTAAACAGATAGAAATGAGAAAGAGAGGGTGATGGAAAAACACAATTTAGGGGCAAGATAGGAATGAGATTTAGGAAAGTATGTTACTTATTCAAAAGCCAAGCCCAATTAACTGTGGCACTGCCGGGCATACCGGATGTTTTCGAGTGCTCATTAGTCCAATGAGAGATGAGGATTTCCTACTGCTACCAGGAAGGAGGCAGGCAAGCATTTTATCCTAAGGTTGGATGAACTGAAGACACAGCTTAGGGAAATAACGGGTGTGTGCGTGCGCACGCGCGTGATTAAACAAATCAATGTGTGATGAGCGCTTTAATAGTCACAGCTACACAATATCTACACATAAACTGACAAACACACACTTAAACACACCTGTAGACAAACACACAAACACACGTACACACGCACACACACACACACAGACACAGACACACCTGCATCATTTTCTTTCACACATGCACAATGGGTCAAAACCTGAAACACACAGGAAATTACTAGCCATGACAGATTGTAGAATGGCTGTTGGAGAAGAGAAATAGTGGAATGGTAGGATGGGGAGATAAAAAGAATAGATACTGGAATGGAAAGCAGAAAAGAGAGAGGAGAAATAAAAAGGTTGCTTACAACCCCTTTGCTTACCAGGAGCGATTTATAGTGCTACCAGTAGAGCAGACCAGAAACCTAATGCTTGCTGGGAACACTGCAGTGCATATTTCTGTGTGAATGACTGCACTACTGCATGCGTGTGTGTGCGTGTGTGTGTGTGTGTACAGATGTACTGGGAGTACTGGGAGTAGCACAGAGGCTGGAGATAAACATCCTTCCTGCTCCGTAAAGGATCTGCACATAGCAGATTATGGGCAGTTATTATTATTTGAGGTCTGGTATGTCAAGGTAATGCATGTTTCCTCTTCATATCTTATGTGTGTCTATATCACAACTGGCTTTTCTGGGATTAAACATACTCTACACCACGTAGTAGACATTCACAATGGCCAACTGATTATGTTCCGTCAGAGAGAAAAACTGTCAGTTGACTTACTGTATGGAGTTCTCTATGCGTGTGATTGTCAGGAAGGCGGCAAGGTTGGCAGTGTAGGAGGAGATGACGATGAGCGCAAACATCCACCATACCCCCATCATCATCCTTGTAGCCAGGGTAGTGTATGGCACCTCTCCACCTAGAAACAAAGGACAGTTAACGACGTCACATGCTTTATGTGCAGTTTCTATTTCATTCGCAATGTCCAGAAGCAGAATGTAAAGTTTGATTTCTGACTTGCGACTATAAATACTTGCTACTCTATACTCTATGACTGCATATCACAAATGTAGTACTGCTTGCAACAAACTAAAGGACTTTAGAAAAATAAATAGTAGCAAAATCCCCTCTGTTTTAGTCCTTAAACTTAAAAATAGCTTAAATTTCTTAGATTTTCTATAGAAAAAGAGGCTCTGATCCTTGTCGTTCCGAATAGAGAAGTGAGAAGTAAAAATGCCTCACGTTTGATGTGAAAGGTTGTGGTTCATAACATTGGTGTCAGAATATTTTGTATTTCGGTGTTGTTTTCTTTACAGTGTCAAATGGCCTTAAGGCAAAATAAAGAATAAAGTTATTGTTACAAAACAGTAACGTTATGTACTGTATATATATATATAAAATCAACTACATCCATTCTACAGTATGTGCATTTTCTGAGTGTCAACATGTCTAACCTTCTAGGCTACAAAAAAAGATACTATTCATCATGCAGAATGAAGCGCACAAAAAAGGCTATAGCACGCATTTATCTCTGTAATTCTATTAGGGTATCACATCGTTCCACAATTTTACAAAAACACTTATTGCACACAAACGTGCACACGCATGATGGATCTACAGCCTGCAAGCCCTACTTTTCTGCTTTTATTGAGCTCCGTTAGAAATTAGCCTCATTCATCCTGGGATCACAGTTTACCCCGGCTCAGGTAGGCAGGCAGGCAGCAGAGCCCCCCATCTCAATCCCAGCTCCCCCCAGCAACACTCAATAATGTATTGGACGCCCACACAATCGCCTGTATCCCCTTGTTCTCTCCTTTCATCTCTTTGCTGGTTTTTTTCCCCCTACTATTTTACAGCTGATTCTACTGAGAGGACTGAGAGCATTATTGCTTTTGATCAAATTAAAAATTATTTATCTCTGTGTTGCCATCACCCTCTCTCTCTCTCTTTCCTTTCTTGTGGTGGCTATCTGTCTCGGCAGGAAATTTGCAGTTGACACAAGGTCTACTAAGAGCCTGAAGGCGCTGCCCAGTACAGTACAGCATGTCCTGTTCAAATACTATTACAGTACTGTTTGTAATATATGTTTGTGCTTGCATTGCATGATTGCCTCCCATGTGTCTATAGACCTGTGGGATAGTAGAACGGCTAGGTTTGGAATCTTCCCCCAAGCTTCTACTGTTATATAATACTACTACTGGTATAACCCTGCAAGCGAGTAACACTGACTGACTGAAAAAAAGCCAGTCAAGTGTCCAGGCCTTAAACACATGTGCAGTTTATAGGGCTTAATGCGAGTTAGATTCATTGGTGACTCTAGATGTGAATGACTGTGTGAATAATGTGTACTTGTGTGTAGAAATAGACCAAAATTCCATTTGGGTTGTTTCCTGCATCCCATCCAGATTATGGTGGGATTGACTCCAACCCCACATGCCGCCGGTGTGCGTTGGGTTTAACCCTGAACAGAAACAGCTTTGTACAATGTATCCTATTAAATAATGAACATGTATTTAGAGGTGGAGTCAGCTCTCCTGGAGAAAGATTGTTGATATTTGAACTTGATCCAAACAAAAACACCTATCCCTTCAATGCCATAGGGTGCTCTCTCAGATGTTCCGCCCACAGAAAGCCAATACTGTGTAGCAAGCCAGTGCTTTTGTATTATTTTTCAGGCAACTGTAGTGGACAATAAGTAGATATTTGGATAATTTTACAAAAAGTCCACCTTTAACTACAGGAAGATTATAAACATCTATATAAACAGAGCGTCCTGTGGCCACAACATACTGCTAGCAGCAAGTTATACAATCACAACTACAGATACAAAATAAATAAATTATAAAAACCAAGTAAAGACATTTCAATCAGAAAATAATATCACAATCCTAAACGCATGTTACAAACATTGACAGGGCATGGAATGAACCTAAACATTTTTCATATAGAAATGGCAGGATATATCTGCACAAACAATGTTGAACAAATTATATAAACAATGAAAAAACATGTGCTCCTATAAAAAAAAAAAAAACACTCCTATACATATTGTTTTAAGCCTGAACTACCAAGGACATTTTAAGGTTCATAGAAATATTCATTACAGTTTGGTAAACTGCACTGACATCCAACAGCCAAGAATTTCCTGAACAATAAAGTTCTTGGTAGTGGACCTGTGGGAAGTTATTTTCACTTATGTCCTTCTGGAGGGTGCATGCACATATGTGTATAGTATGTGTGTGTGTTGGGCTGATGCTATGTGAAGGAGATGGAGAAGAAGTGGTAAGACCTGTATGAAATGAAATAAACGTGGATTTATGAAGGTCAATAAAAGCAGGTAAGCCTATAGTGCGCTGAAAAGGCCCCTGATAAGATTTATTTGACGACAGGTCTGTCTTTCATTTTAAAGGTGTCAAAATGTCAAGAACTTTTCTCCAATTTTTATACCAAGCCAAAAGACAAGGCTCCTGCTCTGACATATCAAATCTAATACAACAGACAGGTGCTCAAAACTATGCAAAATATAATAAAAGTTGGGAAAGAATGCATAAATTATTATAGCTTTACAATATAAAGCAAGAAAATAGATCATTAGTCCAGTGAACAGGGAGAATGAATCAAATAAGCTACAAGAGTTTGACACTGAACTGAAAATATTTAATATTCAGCCTAACGTGTTGATCTGAACCATAACTATGTACTTATTTATACTTGTGCCATATACAAGGTAGACTACATATATTTTATATCATTTTTACACATACCCAGCCAGCACAGTTGCACATCACCACACTATCAAACACAACTTGTACTTTTAAGACCATCTTTCACACAGTGCACATGACCACAAACTCTTACTAACTATAGAACTTGATATCAAAGCCATGTTTCATCAAAGCTATCTTTACGACCATGGAATAACCTCAGATTGACACTATAACCATGACAGACAGAGTGACCCTTCATTTTGTCAGGTCGGTGGACTATACTGTATGTAAACCATTATAAAGGAAAACGATAACATTTCTGGAAACATTCAATTCTAACAGCTTAACCATAACATAGTGCATAAAAATAGTTTTTTTCTCAGATGGTCAGACTGTGCAAATAGCTTGTTATCATTGTCCATTTAGGAAAGAGTTTCACCTTTTCAGCAATGCCCCCCTAACCAAACAGCTTTCACCAGTCAGCTCAACTGCAGCAGCAGGTTCTTTTCATTCCTTTACATTTTGTTTATAATGCATTGTTTCTTTAATCTACTTTATCTGACTACATTTCAAATCATCCCTCCTTTCCATTCACTAACTAAATGGAGACACAAAAACAATTGAGGGTCCAACAGTTTAATTACTGCTGTATGTAATGTACGAGAAAGCAATAGCTGAATGCAAAATAATGAGAAACATGTTGAACAGAAGTATAAGATAGAATAAAAAAATGATAAGGGTGAGGATACCTCATTAAATTTAACAAACAATGATATTCTGTTGGGGGTAAGAATAATTAGCGTTCTCCTCTCAAAACTATGGTTAGGAAAATGCATAGAAAGCCCATATTCTGTTCAGAACATCTCTTTTAATAGTAACACGATGGGAAAGCATTCTCGTAAATGGCTAAAAATCAACAAACAAAAACCAACTAAATGGCACTAATGGCGCTTTTCCACTTCATGGTACTATTTCAATCTACTCGCCTTGCCTTTTTTGTTGTTCCATTGGCCAAAAGTTTGCCTATTACCTACCTGGTAGGTTCCACGCAGGCTGAGGCGATAGCAACATGTTACTTGAAAACAATGTAGATTACTAATCGTATTTACTGGAATTATCACTGTGTCATTGCGACACACAGCCATACTGCAAGTTACTAAAGAGGCCACAATGTTTTATTAACCTTTTATTATATGACAACATGCTTGAATCAATGGATGGTACAATTAATGTTATCTAGAATGCACAGAGACAAACTCAGGCTGAATGGTGGGGCCGGGAGCTCTACTGTGCTGTAGACGCCCGTCTTTCACATACCTGTCAAGGGCAGTCCAATAGCAGTCAATGGAAAAAAAGACAGCAGCCATTAAACAAATGCCTCACTGTTCTGTTCTCAAGGTTCAATGTAAAAGTAAAATGTGCCCCGCACTCACAGTCTACATGCACAGAATAGGCTCTGTGTCGAACGTCACATGCCTACGAAAACGCTTCTCATTGCTTCCGCTTATCGGAGAAAGTGCTAACTAAAATAGTTCAAACCAATCTGACAGCGTAATATTCACTTCTGGGTAATCAGATAACATAATGTAATCAGTGCTCATTTCGAACAATAATTATTACTGATAACCGATGCTCGTTAACCAATCATCAACCGACAATTTAAGTTATATTTAGAATGGCTGTGCGGCCGAGGGATGACAGCCGTGCTGATAACAGTACGAAATGACACTCGTAGAACTGTGCTCCGATTGTTTACATACTGTACAACGAAGGAACAGTGTCGTGTCGGCTATTTTTAGCTGCATGCTCAATACGGTATGCTACTCTGGACTACCCGCTATACAGTAGCATAGTAGTAGCCATGTTATCTTATACAGCTTATAGTCCTTAGCATAACACAGCTTGTCTATTGCTTTTTAGTTCAAAATCAAACATGTCTTCCTAGCTGGTTAGCATGTCTGTTAAAGACAGACACGCAGCAGAGAATAGATGACGTATGATCGTATGTTGATTTAAGCTCATATTTATTATACCATGCAAAGTTTTTATTTTAAATGTTTTACAGTTTAACTGCATATTAATCGTTCACAATTCGATGGACATTGATAACTTAAGTTTTTGGTAGTTCCTAGAGGCATCTTAAATAAAATAAAGCCTATTGTGCACTTAATGAGGACTCAAGTACATGATACTGATATTTGTTTACTAGCAACATAACAACACAGAGTTTGGTTCTCCCATTTGTTTATCCCTGTAAGACAGTGGAGAAGCCAGAGTGTGTCCTCTCTAGTACAGTAGTAGCTTCTCACTACAACGAACCATATGTTCCTTCTGTCATTCTGTGGTGACAATTGCCATCATCTGACACGTAATCTAAGATCGTCAGTGCATACATGGCTTGCTACCACCTTCCTAAGCATTGCAAAGAGCTCATAACAGCGACATAACCAGCCCAAGTAAGCAACAGGTGTCATCATTTGCAGCATGCACTGTGGATACTGTAGCTAGGTGAAAAGCCACCTTCATTAAACTGTTGGTTTTATTCTGCCCTTCCATCCTTCCCTCTCGCCCGCTTTAATATTGTTTTCTAAACGATAGCAACCCACAAACCCCTTCCTCATTATCTAGCATCAAAATGTTTGTCAAAAGTCAATAAATGGAAGGAAGGCATTCAAGAAGCAAGCGTCCTTCCTCCATGCCTTCATTCCTTCCTCTTTACTCTTTCATTCCAAACAATAAAGCAACTCAGACAACTCACAGCCTCTTCCTCATTATGGAGTATCAAACTGTTCTGTCAAAAGTCAATAAACTGTTTTTATCACTCATGAAGCTAGCTTTTATGTTTTAAGTGGATTCTTCAGAAACAACAGAAGAGAGATGATAAATTAAGTACAAAAAAATTGAAAAACAGCCGTACAGTCGTAGTAATACATTGCAACTTGTTAGCAGAGCAGTTTCGAAACAACGGCATGCTTTGAAACTGTGTCTTTCAAAACATTAGAACATTGTATTTTGTGAAAGCGCCACAGTAGAAAAAAGACATTCAATTAGTTTGAACTTCACACACACATACAGGCTACATTATGAAAATGCATCATACAGTATCTTCATGGAACCATATAGTCCAAGGCTACAGTACATACTGTACATCTAAGTACAGTATATGCAGCCTACATCCTTCAGTATGTGTCTCCTTGGGGTTGGTCATTCCCCAACTCTCTCGCGTTCATCCATTCACTACCGCCAGTGTAGACCTACACCGTCGCCGGCGAAAAGGTGAATGGGAAGGGGGAACGCCATTGTGAAACTTTTCACATTATAATGTGATACTAATCTGAAATGACCACTGACTTAAAAGCTATGCCTTAAAGTAACAAGTAACTAGAAACCTTTATAGAAATGTAGTGGAGTCAAAAGTACAATATTTGTCTTTCAAATGTAGTGGAGTAAAAGTCATATGGGTATATAAGTATAGATACTGTACTCGAAATATATACATGTACCTACCTGCAGTAAGTACAGCACTCAAGTAAATGCATTACTGTCCACCCCTGATTACATTTGTTGATTTAGATCATGACGGCGTGTGAAATATGCGCATTTTCGTGAAAGAAATGTATCCAGCGGCCTGATCTGGACTAGACTAACCTGACATGCTAGAGGAATTGTGGCCACAAGTCCATCTTGAAACTGTTTGTGAATAGCATGTATTTAAAAAAAAAAACTTGGCAGTTGATGGGATAAACCATCTGGTCGTTTGCGCTGTCGGCACGCCTAAACCACGCCCGTATAGCTATCAACACGACGCTTATTGGAAAGTTCAGTTGCTACTCGGACACATTCAAAATGATTCCTAGACTTTCTAGACTGATTCTCACTGCAAAATTAAACTGAAGCTAGGCTAGGCTAGGAATAGACAAAACATTTTATACAATCTCAGCACTATGCCTTCAGTGCAAAACAGTGCACAATTCAAGGTTCACATTAAAGGAATGTGTATGATTGTCTGCCACTAGCTGGCACACTAAGCAACAGGATTTCAGATTAAATACAAATGCAGTCTACCAGTCCCAGTAATAACGGTGAATGGCCCTAACTATCTCACACACACACGCACACGAAACTGAATGAAACCACAGAACAATCACTCATGATGCGTTGGTAGGTCTCTATGGTCTCTATCATACTTCTTGTGTCTGAAATGAGCACTGCATAACATTGTTCTAGTAACAGATGTAGTGTTGAAGTCCCGGCTCTTAGCCAAAAACACACCCAGGTACAAAAAACTAGGCAAGATCTTCAGCTCCATTCCTTTTCCCCAAGGAAAAAAGTAGACTGTCCTGTCAAGATGGAGCAATACATAATATTGCACTATGATGAAGTGTACTAAAGCAAGACTCACTAAATAACTGCTCAGACACATTATTACCTGCTACTGCACAGTGGCTAGCAGGTACAGAGCAGCGACGGCCCTGCCATGTGACGCAATATAACTTTATAAGAAATATTACATTTACATTACACATTCAATCTGTTCAACATGCAAGTTTCTCTATAAGATTAACTAAGAGTGAGTTTATTGTGTTTAGGGGAGAGCAGGTAAAGAAATAACACTTTGCCTTTTTCCAAATAAATTTGTAGATACCTTCAGATATGCCATCTACGCCATCCAATAACTGTGGTTTTATTTCTACATCAAATTAATTTGAAATACACTAACTGTGTATCAGTATCAGTATCACAGTGTTGTACATCTACTGTATATTGGTGGTCATTTAAATAATCAGTGCTATAGTTACAAAATTAATTAACAGTCACACCGGGTGTCAACAGTCACACCAAGTGTCAACAGTCACACCGGGTGTCAACAGTCACACCAGGTGTCAACAGTCACACCAAGTATCAACAGTCACACCGGGTGTCAACAGTCACACCAGGTGTCAACAGTCACACCAGGTGTCAACAGTCACACCAAGTGTCAACAGTCACCCAAGGTGACAACTGTCACTGTTGTAAACAGTTCTAACAGTCCTGACACTTTACATGGCTGTCCTTCCATATTTTTGTCAAAAGCATCAGTGGATTTAGAGAAGAACATAACTTTGCCTCATGTAAACCTTTGCCCCAGCTTTCCCCTGCATTATCACAAAAATCATTATTGAAGTCGATAAAAATTATGCAAGCTGCAAATTTTGCAATAACATTTGTTCTGAGAAATAATACATAAATAATCAAATAAAAAAAAGTTGTGTTAACGCCATACATGTTCTCTTTCCTCTGCGACATGCTGTGGTTAAAGGTGACTGCAAATAAGTGGTGCTTTGAATCCGTCTGAGTGCTGGGCGCATCCTGGCAGGGTTTTAATATATGTGCATGGCTTTCTTGTAAAGCCTCCAAACCTCACCATGCGAGCGCCTCTCCAGCTCCAGATTATACTTCCCTACAGCCTGATGACTTGCTGTTAGCTAGCGGGATTATTTATTTATTTACCATCTACCGCTCCCCTTCCTTTCGTGTTCGCTCTCGCCATTTCCCTCCTGAATGATGGTGCCTCAGTGATTATAAACAACTTGGGGAAAGACATTTAGGGGCTGAAACGGGGGGAGGGGGGAGGATTGATGTCGAGAGTGCAGCGCAGAGAGAGAAAGAGAGTGAGCAGAGAGAGAGAGAGAGAGAGAGAGAGAGAGAGAGAAGCAAATAGAGATGGAGAGATATAAACGAGACGCAGAGCCAGAAAGGCAGAGAGACTGAGTCAGGGAAAGAACAGGAGAGAGGGAGAGAAAGAGAAAGCATAAAAAGGTGTGAAACAAAAGACAGAATAAAGTGGGAGCACCTCTCTCTCTCCCTCCCCTCCGTGTTCAGTATTGCACTGTACACGGCATATGCACCACGCTGAACCAAAGGCTGGGTAAGAGTGAGGTCTCTTCTAGCAATGGTCCATGCTATTCTGCCCATCAAGTGGCTCTGTCATTAGCGAGTGCAAGCAGGCCACATTCAGGCCACTGATGTGGTGAAATTACATTGAGGGGCACGCAGATTACATCTGATTGAAAAGCGTATCTACCTTCCAAACATGCTGTTTGAGTTCCATAAATACCTGATGCATTCAGCCAGGACTCAGGGAATGTCTACGGTACACAGCAATATCTTAGAATGTGTACCTTTACTGAAGAGCACGAGAGCAAAACAGTACTTCCCGTTTATGCATGAATTCTATAAGACTTAAGGGAAGCTCATACATCTTATTTGAACTACCTTAATAACAGACAGATTCTCATACATTATCACATTGCAATGTGATATGTTATGCAGATTGTATGCGAGCTCAGTATATCTCTTCCTTCGCCACAACAAAGGAGGGCTGGTGAATGTGTCTATGAATTGGATTTGATTTGATCATGAATGTTTATTTCAGCTCACAGATGCTGTTCAGAGCTGTTGATTCCAGTTCTCTGATTTAGTCTGTCAGTCTGTCTGTCTGTCTGTGTCCCTGTGAAAGGCAGGCGTATGGGGTTACAATGCCTAATCTGCACAGTGTGGTGCACAATTACAATCACCAACCATACAGAGATGTGAAATTACAAATTTTTAACATTTTGCATTCCAAGGCTTTGGTACTGCAAAAGGTCTAGTCAGTAGAGAGCCGTAACCCCAAAGACCAGTCTCTGGTGCTGCTCCGTAACCGATACGTCTAACCTCCACACTTGCATGGGCATAGTGCCTCCATATATTAGGTGACCGGGTGTTTTGTGGTCGTACGGTGTTGGTGGTGTCTCTGAACAGGGTGACTGGCATGATGCTCTTCATTATTTTCTAATATTTTCATAACTCTAATAAGCCTGAGCCAAATCTTTATATACACAAGCTAGCCATGATGATAACTCATTTAACCTAAATAAAACCTTACCATAATGAATACATGTACTGCATGTCTAAAGCTAACCCACAACAAGATGAGACCCCAGATGCACATTATGCCTACAGTACGACATCACAGCCGGCACAGCGTGGCAGCTAATGTGGCCTTGCTCCTTCCAGCGCTGCCAGAGACAGGATGAAACCAGCATCCGCTAAGACATGAGGGGAGATTTAGACCTCTTCCGCTTAGCGTACGATACGCTTGGGCTGGCATGGAATTTATTGCAGCCTACTCAGACAATGATATCAGTTAATCACATGTATGTGTTAGCAACTGTATTTTTGCATGCATTTTGTTTTAGCTGTGAAATAAAACAGTACTCTATATTTTAGCCATGATAATGGTATTTGACAGATTTGATCTCTGTACGTATTGTTAAAGAGTAACAGTCAAGAGAGCTACTGTAAGAGGAAATGTATGCTTTTCAACAATGGTGCAAGATCAAGATGAGATTCTGTTAATTAAAAAACAAATGTGTGATACAAATGCAGGTTAAAATACATAAATGTATATACACTATTTGCAATCCAAAAATGTAAATTCCAACACAAATATACTGTAATATGTTTCTGAGAGAGAATAATTTTAACAATATCTCTCTCTCTCTCTCTCTCTCTCGCGCTCTCTCTCTCTCTCAAGATCTGATTATTTGCTCGGAATAAAAAGAAATCATTCATCATTCAAGCAAGTTCTTTTCCATTCATCTTAACTGTAACATGTTTTGGAGGAGTGTTTGTATTATGCTAATTACTTCAGTATATTTATCAATATTGGTGTATTTTTCATTAATATTCATATTGCCACTGATTCACCTTTGATCCTCACAAATGGCTCTGGACCCCACTGCCTCAGTCACACACACACACCATCCCTCAGTTCACACAACAGAGTTACCTGCAGGCGCATATAAGATATACATGCAAGCTGCAAAAAAATGAAGGGAGAGAGACAGCCATGTAGACAAGTGTGAACAAAATACAGGATAAAATGAATGAATGAAGGAAAGTGAATGAGGCAGGTATAATGACCGGGGTTGTGGCAACGGGCGGCGCACTTCTTTTAAAGATTGTCTCGCTGGTGTGGGACCGTCCCGACGCACCCCAGCCACGTGCTCATTGCATTGAGTGTGTGTGTGGGGTTAGTTAAGGCTGGGGTTTCTTCTGTTGCTTTGTCTGTTATTGTTTTGCCTGCTTGTTTGCTGTTACGCGCCTTTGACTTTCCCTTTGTGCGTCCTTGTTTGAGTTTGTTTATTAAACGCCGAGCAGTGGCTCGTCTTGCATCGGTGTGCGTTGTTCTGTTTGCACTGTCGTGACAGCAGAAGAATGAAAAGAGAATAAATACAAGATAGAAGAGTGGAACTGGTATTGAACTTTGTTACACCCTTGACAGTGCCCATACCTCAACTCACAAGTTAATTTAATTTAAGCAGAGCTGGGAAGTAAAGTAGAAATACTTAAGTACTGTACTTAAATAGCCTTTTCAGGTACCTGTACTGTACTCAAAATATTTATTTTTATGACAACTTTAGTTTTACTCTGTACTCTGTTTAATTTATTATGTACTCTACTCATTACATTTTCAAAACAGTCTAGTTACTTTAGTGTTAATGCGTTTTAAAATAATTCAAATGTTGATTTATTTAGCATAATTGCACGCCTTCCCATTATCACCAAGATCATATAGAAGTAGAATATAAAAAGATACTATCCTTGGTAGACATATTTGTGCATAATATATAATTTACGTAATAAGACGAAACAGACAAGAAAGGGTCAGTTCATACAATGGGAAACCATGAGCTCTGCTCCACAGAATATCATAATACTGTAATTCATTCTGTTAGGGTATGGCCGTAGGGGGGGCGGAGACCCAAGCGCAGACACAGAGGCAGGTAATGGCAGTGTGATCAGACGGGGTTTATTTAC
>JAODUK010000503.1:0-13640 GCA_027564635.1 Typhlichthys eigenmanni | reverse complement strand
ACTATATATATATATATATATATATATATATATATATATATATAAATAATAATTCAATATTCACATTTACAGCATTCACTATATCTACAAACTAATTCTTTCTTGCTTTGTCAACTGCTACAAATGTCTTATGTAGTCCACTGTCCCCTCCGTGGCTCAACAACACATGCTCAGAACATGCTCTGTATGGTACACAGTAGCCAGCTTCCCAACAGACAGACAGGCATACCTTGACACTAATGAAGTTCATGCGACTCTCTTTAGCCACGGCCCCGGCCAGAAGGGTCTTCCCTGTGCCGGGGGCCCCGTACAGCAACGTCCCTGACCGATGGCGGATAGGAAGATTGGCAAACAGGATTGGATACTGCAGCACACGTACCATGAG
Source organism: Typhlichthys eigenmanni (assembly GCA_027564635.1). Lineage (NCBI taxonomy): Eukaryota > Metazoa > Chordata > Actinopteri > Percopsiformes > Amblyopsidae > Typhlichthys > Typhlichthys eigenmanni. Next base: position 13,255 of record JAODUK010000503.1, on the reverse strand, counting down.
AGAAATACTACATCAGCTAACACACGGAAAGAATCGACTGACCGGTTATCTTATTCTTACATTTGTCAATCAATGGCTTTATGTGTGCGTGACCTGTGTGAAGTGTGTGTGCTTAAGAAACACTCTATTATATAAGTAACCCTAACACGTAAAACAACAGGGACTCTTATGGCTGACCTTAGCAGGAAGCAGGACGGTATCAACCAGCTGCTGTCGAACCTTCTTCAGCCCGCCCACCCTGTCCAGCCCCACCCCCCCTGGGGTGTGGAGGTCCACACCCCACAGCGAGGGAGGGGTGAAGTCCTTCAGAGCCTTCTGGAAGTCCTCCCAGGACAAATGTAAAGCTGCGAGGGGACGGAGAAACCAGAGAGAACGTTATCTGGATGTGATCGGATGCCTATATAAGCAATCATTCATGTATGTGAATATCAATATGATTTAGAGCCATGTTTGTGTCAAAAAAAGTAACAAACATGCCTTCAGAAACTATAAGAGGACCCACAAAGCCCAATACCATCCACACACACATCCATCCATACCATATATAGAAGCTATGAACATGAACTGAATAAAAAATTACATTAAAATAAATACATTATTAAATAAAGAACATATAATTTATAATTCCTTGAACATTGAATCCTTTATTGAGCCCACTAAATAAACCATGGCTGCAGCCTCAGTTTGACAGGGTGGTGCAGCTCCATACCAGGACCACTGGGTCCGCAGCGCACGGCACAGGCATGGACAGCACGCTCCAGGAGCAGCTCCATGTCCCGCGGGAGATAACTCTCCGTAACCTTGGCAACAGCTCCCAGGTCTAGAGTCTCTAGGGTCTCCTCTGAAAGGCTGCTCTTCCTCAGGATGAGCCTTCGAAGAATCTCTGCTCTCTGGGCCTAATGAAGGAAAGACACACTCAAATGTAAATGTCACCACCACACATCAGTTTCCTTTCCCATCGCGTGTTTGGATTAAGGGTAACTGCACCACAGCTCTGTTTTATATTATAATGTATTTTATGTTGTACGGTGTAGGATTTGTTTACTGTACAGCACTTAGTGACCTTTGTCTGTGAAAGGTATATAAATAATACAAATACATATAAATAAACTTTACTTACTTACACAGCTCTGAGCTGCAAAATGCTGAAGCGTAGTCAGGGAGCCGAGTGGCTAATGTTAACATTAACGCTAACATTTGAGTTCCACGACGACACGACGACACGATGCATGAGCAGATGAGAACCACTGTTTGAAACCAGCCAAGTCCTAGGGTGACTTACAGTATATGGGATATGACGTGTAGAGACATTTTACGACCATAACATCCGGATTCTTATAAAGGTGTTGTCAATATTAACACCGGCATTTATGTGTCCCGTCACAGTTCAGTCATATTATTTGGTTTATAGCTCAAAAAACACAATTTAGGGTGCAGTTGCACGTTAATTATTCGCAGGTGAGACACACTCTCAGAGAACCAGGCTATAATAGTTTGTGTGTGTGTGTGTGTGTGTGTGTGTGTGTGTGTGTGTGCGTGCGTGCGTGTACCTGGTCAGGTGACCGGATGTGTGTGAAGCCCTGGAAGAAGTGGGAGCCCTGCACCTCCATCAGAGAAGGGTGGAGGGAGTGTTTACTGTGACTGGTGACCACCAAGGCCACGAGGCTGCCACGCACCACCAGGTCATCCACCACGTCCATCAGACCTGTATGCACGCACACACACACACACACACACACACACACAGGACTATCACACATGCCATCTGCTGCTACAGCACACACAATCACCTTCACCTTCCAAAGACCTTGCCGCCGTCGCGTCACCCAACTTGACATGCAATAGATAACATGATGATATCACGCCGCCTGCCTGCTGTATCTGGCTATGATTGTGTTTGCATCACACCGTGCGATGTGACGAGCAATAAACAGCACAGCTTATTTGACACAGTGTGCAGAGGGATTACGATAAAGGGAGTAGAGCCTCGGTTTAATCCTAGTGGGACATGTACGGGGCTCACACCGGTTCTGGGATGTTGTATCACTTTATCTGCTCAAGCCTGTTCATGTCTGCACCCTAAACTGACAGTCAAAAAGCTCCCGTTTGGGAGATTACAAGTAGATCAAAACAGAAATGGCTTGATGTAAAAAAAATGCTTTACTCTGTGCAATATGCTGTCGCAGGAGTGCCTCGTGACCATGCTGGTGTTCTGGAGACATCGGCGCCCCTGACAGATGATCCAGGTCGTCCAGTAGGACCACTGAGGGCTGCTTCCACGCTGCCTGTTCAAAAATCTCCTCCAGCATGTGTCGTACGGTTTCCGCCCGTTTGCCTCAAAACAAGCAATAGCATGATTGTAAACAGACGTGGTTTTGTTACGATCCTTTGCAGCAGGCCTGCCTTGCTTGAATGGACATGGAACGCATACGTCTACCTTGAATATTAACGTACCTTTAAGCTTTTTGCATTCCACCACCTCTACATGTGCGTCCAGATCTTCTCTAGCCTTGTGACACAGAGCTCTGGACAGATAGCTCTTTCCACTTCCCTGTGAGAATACAGCATAATGCACAACAATGTGTGCGTTAGTGTATGGCACGCTCTACGTTTACACACTTACGATGAGATGATCTCAGCCACTGTTGAGCCAATGATAGCCATCGCACTCATTCTAGTAGTTTACATTGGGTGCTGCATATCGCTAAGGTTCTGCTTTTGTTGTTGTTGCCCGTCGTTTCAATGGCGTCTGTAAACGTGTGGTATTGCGTAAACACCTTGGGTCCGGTGATGAGTAGAGCTCCACCGCGGAGGCCCCGCCCAAGGGACACCAGTGCCCGTGAGAGGGTGCTTCCCTGCAGGCTGTGGCAGATGAACTCAAATGCAGTGCTGCCCAGGTCACCCAGTCCACTAGAACACATTATAGACCAGTGTTATGTGCATGCAACAATCAAGTCCCATCACACTAATCACACGGGACATCACCCATTGTGTCATTGTGTCTTATGGAACAAATGCTGGCTTGGCGTTTATAGAGATGTTGGCGATATTCATTCATTTCATTGATTTCCATTCATTCAGACAGTTATTATCTCCAGTTTGTTGTTTGCTTACAATTACTGGATTATGACCTATTCAGCTACTGCCAAATATAAGTAGCTTTGTAGAAAAACCTCACTATAATGATGTACATGTATTTATTGTTATGTCTTATTAAGCTCTTTCTTGGCTTGGCTTCAGCACAACAGTGGTGGTTGTAGCATCACCTGTGCAGGCTCATATCACAAACAGTATACTGCATCCATACAAGTCATCAACTGTCTCCAGACGTACCCAAGAGTACACAGAGATGGGAGCACTGGATGTAGTGAGACGGCTTCTGATTTCCCACCTGGTATACTTTCCTGCTTTCTCTCTACCTGAAAGTGTTCAACATGTGAATTATGACATTATTAAGCAATACATTTAACACAAAATACTAAATGTGCATGTTGCATAATAGTTAGGCATTATGTTTGTCCTCAATATATAGTATTACACAAATCTTTGGCTGTGTTCCTACATATTTTAACTTAGGAGCACATGCATGTTCTCCTGGAGCAGAAAATAAGCGTAGAGCCCTGCACAGGTGAGAACCCCCTCCACTGTTAAAATAGTAACTAAGAAACGTTTACTCTGAGTACATTTTAAATTAGCTTTTTACTTTTAGTTGAGTAGATTTTTTCTACTGGTAATTGTACTTGTACTTAAGTAAAAATGTATCAAAGTAATAGTACTTTTACTTAAGTAGAATATGTTTGTACCGTTTCCACATCTGATTAAAATACTGTCCACAGATGCTACTTGTCAGAAATGTCTTCTCCGTCTTTGTGAACTTTGCAGTCATTATTTGGAGAATAAAACCAATCAACACACCTGTATATGTGCCTTGGAGAGGACACTTGGCGCCAGCAGAAACAGCTGGTCAGGTGGAGTGGTCTGCCCTTCAGGTCTCAGCACTGACAAGGCTAGCTCCAGCTTAGCTGGCGATGTAAGGCAGAAGCAATTAGTGTTGGTTTTCTCAGATGAAAAGCCACTGGTGGCTCAAAGCAATATATGCAGTATGCTCCCAATGGCGTAGGACATCAACAGTATTTCAATCTAGAGAAACAAGAGAGGTATATTACTGTCAGTTCTGTGTAGTATGATGCGGCTTGATCGTGGAGCCAGACATGCTAGCGGTTCATGACTCTGTGTGTGTAGCCAACTCAGGAAAGCTGCCTGGATCTCATCATCGCTCTCCTCTGGCTGTGAACACACAAGGTTGTCAAACAGGTTCATAAAAGATGTTTTCTGAGAAACTTCTACAGCTGCCACTATGTGGTTGACGATATCTACATAAAACAATAACCACAGCTACAGAACATATTACTCACCAGTGGCTTTAATGGCTGCAGGCATATGCTGAAGGCTACTTTGACTACTGACGTCACCGGCTTAATTTTCACTGTTGAGTGAGGGATGATGTTAAGCCATGTCATCAAGTGCTGTGGGATCTGGGGAATGAAGGATATGGCCAAATGTAATATAGTTGTATAGCTGCAACCTGTCCTTAACTGTTCAAACTAACTGTTGTAACTGTTAGTATAGAACGAATAGGTTGAGTGAGGTGTCTTTATACTTGGTGGTATAAAGTCACAAGTGCGGGAGGTGCGATGCTCTCGATGGAGAGCCCCTCACGCACTTAACTCAAGAGTTGTGCTTCCAAACAAGATGTGGAGATTATTTGGGGTTCTGTTGAAGTGTGAATGTGGAAAGCAGCTTTAATGCAGACTAACAAGTAGATTATAATGGACCAGTTCTCACCCAGACAGCTATAATTCAGACTAAAGTAGATGATAATGGAACAGTTCTCACCCAGACAGATATAATGCAGACTAAAGTATATGATAATGGACAAGTTCTCACCCAGACACAGCTATAATTCAGACTAAAGTAGATGATAATGGAACAGTTCTCACCCAGACAGATATAATTCAGACTAAAGTAGACGATAATGGACCAGTTCTCACCCAGACACAGCTATAAATCAGACTAAAGTAGACGATAATGGACCAGTTCTCACCCAGACAAAGCTATAATTCAGACTAAAGTAGATGATAATGGACAACTTCTCACCCAGACAAAGCTATAAATCAGACTAAAGTAGACGATAATGGACCAGTTCTCACCCAAACACAGCTATAAATCAGACTAAAGTAGACAATAATGGACCAGTTCTCACACAAACACAGCTATAATTCAGACTAAAGTAGACGATAATGGACCAGTTCTCACCCAGACACAGTAGATCTGTCCCCTGTTGAAATACCTCTGCCGGGCTCCCAGCTTCTCCATGTGATGGAGAACAACCTTGACCACAGTGGACTGCTCCTCATCTTCCTTCTCACCCCGCTCTGCTGAAGCAGAACCCTTGGGACGCACGCCTGAATTCTTCCTCATCTCTGTGGCCTGCTTTGCCTTGTCCTTCAGCTCTTTAGGGGAGAGGACTTTGGAGAGCAGGCCGTATGTGACTGCCGACGACCATCCGGGAACCTCCACACCTTCCTCGAGGGGGAACAAATGGACCGCCCCAGTGGCACCGTGAACCACGGCGCAAAGAGATTTAGGGGGGGCGTGGCATACCCTGTAGACAGAGTCACTGAGGAGGGCTGGGATGTCAGGGACAGGCGGCAAGTCGTTAATAGAGTTGTGACCCAGGTTAAACATGTAACGTATAAGGCCCTTCAGGTCAGTTATTTCGCCCCTCTGGTGGGTCACAGAGGGGGTCCTGTCAGGGTCAGGGTCAGGGTCAGGGTTAGGGCTGGCTTCCTGATTGCCTGGCTCAAATGACGAGAGATCACATTGTGACTGGCGGTAAAGAGGCTGGTTCTGACTGGTTCCAAGCAGAGGATTGGTGAGGTCTGTTCCGGTGCGGTTCTTGGGAGTAACGACTAGTTCTGTGAACTGCTCCAGGTGACCATAGGGTGCAGATGGGGATAGTGATGCTGAAGGAAACATACAATGTCTTTGTGGGATTACTGTCTACAGGAGCTGTACTATGCACAGTGCATTTAGGCTTATTAAAGAACAATGACGTGGTCATCATTATTTGACCACCACATCTGAGAGAGCCGTGATAATGTTTTTAAAAATGGTGGTGGCGTTATCAAAGATTCTGCTGTTTTAATGACGCAGAGTATTATTATCGAAAAGACATGTATTGTCGGGCTCTGATCCAGTGACACTTACCTATTCTAATATATATGACTGTATGCTGGTCCACCCACACAGGAAGCACAGCGTTCTGGAACACCACTCTGACCTGGTCCAAAAGCTGCTGTTCTAAGGCTGCACTGTGGAGCTCCTGTGTGGTTCAGTCCCAGATAAAGACAGCAAAGCAATCATTCAGAAAATATGGATATATATTTATTAACACTGTTGTAGTTATAATCCAACATTGAATCTGCATCGCTCACCAAGATCTCCCAGTCATCAGCTGTCAAAGGCTCAACGAATACTTGATGAACTGATGAGACCTTCTGACATGGCCTCAGGAAACCCTACACGTAATACAACAAGGGCTCAGCTTCATGCGAGACAATTTATCTGCACTTGCACATTATAATAGAATCTGCATCATACAGTAAGAGTAACAGAAAATAAAGAATGAAACGCATTATTTCTTACATACCTGATCTCCATCTTTCAGTCCAAGCTTCTCTCCCAGCTGCCGACTCACCTCTACGTTATGGTCCTGCGGGTTTCTGGTGGTTCTGCTTTGAGTCCAGCTGAAAAATGCTGTAACAGACCCTTGACCCCATGACAACTCCAAAGCCTGATTCTAAAACACAAAATAGCCAGACGAATGTTGGGCTTCCCATAATCCCTAAACACACAGCATATCAGCCTTTATACGTATATGATCATGTTGCGCTCTTTTACGACTTAAAATTGACTTGGCAAAGAACATGCTTGTTAAATAAGCTTACCTCATGCAGTGAAAGATGTGATATCAAGATAGAGGGAAGCTGAAGAAAGCAGTTTTTTGTGTTGGTAAAAACGATTGTGACAGGTTGGATGCCCTGACTGACAAACATATCGGCACACAAGCATTTGTTTGAATTCTCGCTAGTTTATTTTAACACGTAATCAATAGATACATTTATGCGTTACAGAGGCGAAAGCATTTGATCTAGGGAAAATAGCGGAACTGCTCTTCAAAATACGTGTTTTCGGACACCCGGTGCCTGTATCACGCATGGTATCACGTGATGTAAATATAACGTGTAGCTCTTATTGTGAAGCTTATATACCGGAAAACAATTTTACGAGCAACATGGCGGCACCTGTACACAACTCCGGTTGCTGGAGTACACATAAGATTTACAAACACCACGAACAGCAAAAAGTGTGTATTTCTCGGCCAAAGTATCGAGATGGAAGACGAGCTAAAGCTGTAAAGGTATCTGCGTGATTTATGTTTCATGGAACTATGTACCGGTATTGGATCAATGTTTGTCAAGGCTGCTCTGTATGAGGTGATAGATTAATACACTAACACCAGCCTGTCACCTGGATGTCATGTCTCATTTCTGCCCAGGTTTACACCATCAATTTAGAATCTCGTTACCTGATGGTTCAAGGGGTTCCAGCCATTGGAGTGATGACAGAGTTGATCCAGCTATGTGCTCTGTATGGTGTTGTTGAAGAGTATAGACCATTGGACGAGTACCCTGCTGAAGAATTCACAGAGGTCTACCTCGTTAAGTTCCAGAAACTGACTAATGCAAGGTGAGGATGGAATTTGGTCTCTTAAATTGTGGGTCACTGAGTAACTTATTTATTTTCTTAAATTGAGTACCGGTAAACACTAATTTCAGAGCTGCTAAACGGCACATGGATGAAAAGAGCTTCTATGGTGGTGTGCTACATGTATGCTATGTTCCTGAATATGAAACTCTGGAAGACACCAGGCTTAAGCTCCAAGACAGGCGAAGATATGTGATCAGGACTATTCAAAATAAAGGTACATGTTAATGTCAGCCTTCATGGCAAAATTAATAGTGGGGAGCGATAATGTCAACACATATTATACCTTTTTTATATTTGCATATTTTATGTTTCCATTAATATAAAATGGGGTACTCATCACATTTGATTACTTTATTTGAAACATGCATACCTTGAGATGGAGTTAAACCAAAGTATGATTATTTCTAGTGAAATTCTAGTGAAGTGCATAACAAATATGCTGTTTAAAAACAAGACTCAAAACAGTAGGTTACTACCAGTGCCTATATAATGTGAAGACCCTTATGAGTGAGTTTTCTGCACCATTTAAATGTTTTACAAGCAGGATAAAACCTACATGTGGCCACTGATTCAGTATTGCATATATCTGTAGGAAAATGTTATCTTCATATCACCCAGCACTATAGCAAGGATTGCTAATTTTCTTCATTAATTCACATGACCCCCCCCCCCCCTTCTTAAAGCAAGAGAAAAGTCAGAGGAAGTAAAGAAGTTCACTCCGCCTCACACAAGCCAAACAGCAGAGAAAAACAATTTAACAAACGATGAAAGCTCTCCCAGCAATAATACAGCAGAGACTTGTAGTACCGGACATTATTTTGGCTTTCCTTTACTGCCTTTGCCTCCTCAAGAAGATTATTTGTACAAATATAACGCGCCCCTTCTGCCTGTCAGGACTGTGCCAACTGAGGACAAAATGGGGTCATTGCATAATGTCCCTACAGACACACAACAGAAGGCAATACCACAATCACAGTCCAGTCAAACCTCTTGTAATAAAGACAGAGTTGCACAACGGAAAGTAAACCCAAATCAAGCTAACGCAGGCAGATTTGTACCAAGGACCACACAGCTGGAGAACAGGAAACGTAAAATGGAGGAAGCAAATAGTCAGTTGTTTTTTAACAATATGGAAAAAACAGAGCCACTGATTGGCCCAAAGCTACCAGAACCGCCCAAACTAGACATGGAGGACACATCCTTAAACACCACAGTTGATCTCATCAGGAACACAATGAGACAGGTGGGCTTTTTAGGACATACTGAATTAGAATTGTTTAAAATGTCACAATTCTAGTTAATAAAATACAGTAAATCATGCTTTTATATTTTTTAGGTGGCAGTTCCTGATGTCAAGGCTGTGGAGAAAAAAGTGAAACCACGTCGCCGAATATGATTGGCTGCCATTTATTCGAAACTTAGATTTTTCCAGTATGACTTGAGAAGTGAGAACTCTGAGATATGTCCTCTAAATATTCCACAGACACATTTTTATATTATTGGCCTGGTGATTTGTGATAACACCTGGATAAAATGCTATTCTAAAGACAGGTGTACATGAGGGCAAGGCTGCTTCATGTTCAGGAACATTTATCAAGACTCAAGTTATCAGTTCTTTCTGGTACCAGCAGGTGGTGCCATTGCATATGGACCTGATTTGTATTAACGCTCAAGTGGCTCTTCAAATGCATTCCGCTCAAATTCCATAATAGTCTGAAAGAGAGAAAATAGTGTAAGGAACAGCACTACTAATACTGTGGAAAAAATAAAAACATGTATGTGATTACGTTGGCATCAGGGAGACAGGGTCCAAAAGCTTCTAGCAAAAGTTCCTCTTCTTTCACTTTCCTTGTAAAGTCTGAAGGAGAGATCCTGCTGTCATGGTCATAGTCCTATGAATAGATAAAACCGTATATAAACCAGTTTCTTTCACAGACAATCCAAGGCTTTCTTGTATTGCCTGCCTTCACAGAAGTTAAGAGTGCATATACAATATAGTATTAAGTGTCTGCGATCTTTGCCTACTTAAGTGTCTGCCATATTTGCCTCACCATCAGTTTCAGTGCGATTTCCACCAAGTATTTGACTCCTTCGTCAGGGTCCTCGTCGTCAGGCCAGTTCCTTACACTGTGTTTCAGCATCTGAAACATCTCCTCCCGGGAGATGTAGCCGTCACCATTCAAGTCGTATACGTCAAAGCAGTCTGGCACACAAACAGGGAGAGGTTAACAGGGACTATCTACTGCAGCCTTTTAAAGAGTGTGCGTGTGAAATGAATCAAGAATATTAGATAAATTACATTTGATTTTTTCATCCAAGGTCCCACGAAGAAATACTGAGAGTCCCCCAATCCACTCTTTCACATTGACAATACCATCATTGTCTTTATCAAATACGTGGAACACTGGAATAAGCAAAACAGTTACAGTAGTCTTGTTAATTTGCCTTATGCAACTTAATTTAGGGAAGGTTTCATGGGAAAAAAAAATGTCCAGATATTCCTACAAACTTTAAGTAGACCTATTACATTGATGCCAACTCTAAATGATGAGCCTACCTCTGTCCATCATCATGTCATTAGTCATTGCAAACATGTTGTACAGGGTCTGTCTGAATGTCCCTCTGTCCAGGCCAGTGATCATTCTTCCAGGGACAGCCAGATCACCAGTGAGTCCATTAAACATTCGGATTAGGTGCTCGATCTCAGCTTTGTTGACTAGTAGAAATACAGTTGTTGAATCATTGGGATTAGACAACACCGCACGGTAGTACAGTACATTGCCATCGAGGTAGGCCAACCACACACTAGCGGCACAATGAACAAGATTTAGCAAAACTTTACTTACAGTTTTTCACTTGTTTTGATATCGTTGTAACCAGACTTTGTATTAAATTCAGAGTCATAACAGACATTTTGAACGTGAAGCAAATAGACTGGACAACCTATTGCGTTGTTGATATACCGTAACCCTAGTAACAGTCTGGATAAAATGAGTAACCACCAGGTAGTAGTTCGCATTTTGCATCAGTAGGTGGCAGCAGAGCCATAGAAACATTTTTTATTGTTATGGCTCTGGGAGGCAGTAATGAACTCAAATGAACATCCGCACGTTTTGTCTGAATGTCACGAGCAGTCACCCCATCTTTAACAAGATCTATCTTCTTGCTAGATTTCTATTTTCTTATTCTAGCCAACTGTATTAGGGCTGGTAAAAATTTGCTTTGACTATCATAACATAACACATTTAATGTTATTTAATGTTTATGGGTGTAAATGTAGGCCATCTGATGTCTCTTATCCAGATTATGAGTTTCATGTGTATAACTAATTGCTCATAAATTAGAGGCCTTATTGTGTTTGGTCCCTAAACAATCAATAATACATCCAGGTATCTATCTACATTGAGGACCATTTTATTGATCATCTTACTGGTTCAGTTTAAAGTGAGTCAGCTCTGCTATAAAGCCTATAGGCTATTGAAAAGATATCCATCTGAGATTTCCCAACGTGCACCCATGACGTGCAATGATATGTCAAATACACAATAACAATTCAACTTGATTTAACTAGTACAATAATATTGACATAATCATGGTGGATAATAATAACTTATTAATTCAATATGCAAAGGCTGCAGCTGTAATACACAAACAGTTGAAATACAGACCAAGATTAGTTTTGACGTTGGAATTAACTATGTTTATTCTCCACCCAAAAAAAGGCCTAATCTAAAGTGTGAAAAAGAGTGAGTGAGTTTGATAGACATTTGTCACATTAAATCAAGTGTTTGCATGTAACAGTCACACCGCACGGTGTGCAAGATTAGTTCTTATTGGTAGTGTGGCATCTATCCATTGGTTTGGCGTCTCCATCATAGTAGCCCAGACGCTAATCTCTTCTTCTGTGGAATCCATCCAGTTGACAGCCTCTTTGTAGCTTTGACCTACAGTATTGCAGTGTGCGCGCACACACACACACGTTAAAATGTTCCTGAAGTAGTATCTAAATAGTCCTTTAATAGCAATTACGCAAGCTCACATGCTTGTTACACAACAATTATACATTATATGGTATTTAATTGGCAACAATCTATATGTAGTGTGGCAAAAATGTGTCTTATGAAGTACTACTGCTAATATCAGGAATTTAGAAAAGTGAGAGCAGAAAATAGTGTATAGCGCACTATTTATCCTCTAGCATCATACAACAATTCCACACATTTCTCCCCTACATCCAAAGAAGTATGGTACTGGTAGTGAGGCCATAGATTATTAACCTGTGTGTGAGAGAGTGAGAGAGATAGAGATACCTGTTCCAAAGCTGAGGCGTGTCCCTCCCAGTAGGTATGTTTTTAGCCCTTCACGCTGCCATACTGTAAGCTCAGCGCAGGCCTCTCTCAGGTCCTCATTGTGGAATCCATCGTACACCATAGTGTGGTTGTACGCAGGGCTAAACGTATGCTTTGCCACTTTGGTCTTCTGACCACTCTGTCGACTTGCATCCGGCAGTATGTAGCTGGCAGGAGGGAGAGTATACAGTAAATAAGATCACAATTGACCTATCCCAAGCCCCTCCCCTTTCACTTGTCCTACCTAGTTACTGTAACTAGGTAGGGCAAAACAACTCGACAGCTGACGAGAGGTTCCGTCAGATTAAAACAATGTATTGGACTCGAGGACATTCAAAAAGGGGTGGGGCTTGGTATAGGTCAATTGCATACTGGTACACAAAACGTATCCAGACTTCTGTCAGCATGAGAGCAGTGGGTTTTCCTGCTTCTGTATAATTATTTCTGTCACTTTATTGCAACTTGGTTGTCAAGATAGGCTTTTAATTGACGTTGTGTGACACAAACATTCACCTTGTCATTTGTAGTGACATTTTTATATGCTCATGATATCTGTATAGCTTTTCTAGTTAATTAAAAAAATGTGAATGCAGACAAACGCAACCATTGTATGGTCAGATTTATATTTACAGAATATACAGTAGTATAAGCCTACTGTAGGCAATATTGACTACCAATGTGTGACGGCCCTGCCTGGTTTTAGCAGGCATCTGGTCGATATTGGCTGGGTAGGCCCTAATTAGGCCAATTAAGTACACCTGGGCATATCAATTATAGAGGTGTGTGCAGCACACAGTCTGGGTGACTCTCCCGGCACCACACATGCTGTTGTTGTTTGTTTCTTAGGTTGGTTTGTTTCTTAGCTTGTTTGGTTAGCATGCAACACGCACCACATATATTCAGTACTTACACCTACAGACATTCACAACTCATTCTATGTTATTCCGTTTGTTAGTTAACCCTTGCGTTGTCCTAAGGCCGAAATTACCCCAAACGCGAATGCGGACTGCTGGTAAGTGTTGCCCACGCACTGTCCTAAGGCCAAAATGACTCCCAGCGCAATTCCAGCCTGC
>JAODUK010000502.1:0-13640 GCA_027564635.1 Typhlichthys eigenmanni | reverse complement strand
CAGTTGAAGAAAACCATTCAGCCTACCACCTATAACAGAAAGATCGCTTCCCTCATATGGTTATTCTCACACATCACAGCCTATTGCATGCTTCGACAGCTGAATCATGGATACGTATGAATGGGAGACTCGCCCGAGAACATCGCCTGTGACGGCGTCTACGTATTTGACCAAGATCAAGTCTGCTTTAGATTGTCCAGAGCGCCCGGGCTCTCAGATGTAACCGATGTCATGTCCACAGGATCCGCAGCCTCAGCACACATGCCCTTCTCACGAATTTTGAAACTGCTTGCATTGCGGGATAGCATTCAGGAGAGACTTTGCTGATAGGGTCATTACAGCTGGCCCTGAGTACTCCTACGACACCCTGGTGCACTTTGGTAATGCTCCCATCACCAGTATAGTCAACCTACAATGGAAACGCGACGCTCTGGAAAAACACAACGCGGAGGTCGCGAAATGCTCTGTTGACAATTACGAAAAACTACTGAGCGACTACGTAGAAACAAGGCATGGTCGGCAGAAGGTTCGCTCGAAGCAGCAGCAGCAGAAGCAGCAGCGGCGTAGGTCTTATGGTACAATAAAGTGGGAAAGACCTGTTTGCATGCAAAAAAAGAACAAGCGGTCTAAGAAATCGTGATGCTAAGACTACAACAATATCCCCAATTATCACCTGTGTCGCTTTGAATTGTTCAACCCATGACCAGCCGGATACCGTCTTGGGTTTTGTGTGGATGACTTTACTATGTGCACACGTGTCTAAATAAAACATGTGTAATGACAACAAATCCATGAATTGAGCCCATGTCTTTATTTTTATGTCATACGTGTCCTCGTGTGAATGCATCGACCACAAAAGACAGACGTGCCGTGACGAGCAGTGATATATTTTATTGCAGTACAGTCACACGGAACAATACATGTCTTGCACATCGACATGAACAGTATTGTAATACAAGCTATACAAAATTGAGACTACACTTAATATTACAGAGTGGTACAAAGTTGTGTTATTAGGAAAGGCAGATGTTATTTCTGCCGTGGCTGGTCCCCTGGTCCTCCTTACTCCTCAGACAGTGCCGTGAGAGTACAGCCTGGTGAAGTGTAGAGCCCTTTCGGCAGCGTCACGCTTCGCACATCTCTTGCCCATAACCTATGTCAGAGGGTAGATGTGACGTTAAGTGAATTTAGTTCACCGTAGCTGACTTTCTTATCCTGTGTGAAAAGACATCATGTATACCTTTCACACGTATGTCAACTTCACCATCGTACTTAAGCCCGGTCAAATTGACACTACAAAGGTAGACGAACAGGAGAGGTGTAACAGGGTTCTGCTCAGTGTACGACGGTAGCTGCCATTTGTTCTTCTCACACAGTTCCTAAGACACAAAGCGTGCAGTGCCAATCAATCCATTTATCTTGTGGTAATGTGGCAATGTCACTCTCTGGGGTTTTGTAACCCGGGTTTACGAGTGCCGTCAATGCTTGTGCAGCCTGGAGGTTGGCTGATTTCTTAGTCTTAGCAGTACCCCAAGCTTCAAGTTTATCACATTCAAGGATTTTGATCTTGACTTTGAATGTCGGCTTATGAGGAGGCCCGACTCTCGGCTTTTCACTGTATTGGACCGTATACTTGTTGGCATCAGCATATTCCTTCAACAAAATGCACCAGTTTACACCTGTACCATTAGCCATTGTTTTACTGTGGAAAAACTGGTGGTGCAGAGTGTTGCAAGTCACTATACTACGTTAACATGCAGTGAAATGGTTCCCTCCTTGGTGAAATATACCGTGGGTTATCTTTAAAGCTGGGCGGATGATGTTGGTGGGGGGGGATGGACGGATGACGGATGATGTTGACCGGGGATTATCTTTAAAGCTGGTTTCAGAGATGGCTCATTCTCAGAGTATTTAGCGTCTTAAATGTACTTTCCCAGACCCTCACCATAATGGGCATCAAGCTGCCTAGATTGGTCTTTAACGTCAAATATATAGTCATACTGTGATCGATGGCAGTCTGCGGTATCTTCTCTTTCTCTCATAAAGCACATAAATGTAATACAAGCCATACGAGAATGATACTAAAGTTAATATTACAATCATAACCATGATCCATATCAACTTACCTTTGTCAGTGAGGCTTATGACCGAGTGGTACAAAGTTGTGTTATTCGAAAATTCAAGACATGTCTGCTGCTCTGGTCCTCCTCACTCCAGCTTGGCAAGATGTAGCCCTTCAACAAGACGGACAATGTGCACTTGTAAAATCCATCTTAGTTTTAACATGTGGGAGGATGACGGATGACCATTTTATCTTTAAAGCTAAGCAGATGGCCAGTTTATCTTTAATGCCTTTCCCAGATGAGAGATGGCCAGCTTATCTTTGACGGATTCTTGAGCTGGGAGGATGTAGCTGGGAGGATGTCGGATAAAACAAAGACGGACAAATGTGCACTTGAAGAAAACAGCTTAGCTTTAACAGGTGGGAGGATGACATTGACCATTTTATCTTTAAAACTAAGCAGATGGCCAGTTTATCTGTAATGCTCTGCCCAGATGAGAGATGGCCAGTTTATCTTTGACGGATTCTTGAGCTGGGAGGATGTAGCTGGGAGGATGTCTGACAAAACAAGCCGGACAAATGTGCACTTGAAAAGGCCATCTTTTCTTCCACGGGTGGGAGGAGGACGGATGCCCAGATGGCCAGCTTATCTTTGATGGATTCTTGAGCTGGGAGGATGTTGGAAAAACAAGACGGACAAATGTGCACTTGTAAAAGCCAGCTTAGCATCCACGGGTGGGAGGATGACGGATGACAATTTTATCTTTAAAGCTAAGCAGATGGCCAGTTTATCTTTAATACTCTGTCCCCCATGAGGGATGACCAGCTTATCTTTGACAGATTCTTGAGCTGGGAGGATGCAGCTGGGAGGATTCTGGATGGTCAGCTTATCTTTAAAGCTAAACAGATGGCCAGTTTTTTTTATTGACGCTGGGCGGATCATCTGTAATGTGGGCCGGACTGAAAGCTCTGCTTCGGGTATAAAAGTAGCACTTGTCTTCTCCAAGCACTAGGTATGATCTGTCTCTGCACAAAGCTTTAGCCCAATGGAGTGCATTACAATATTTGTCCGATGGAGCTCTCCACCACTGCTGCATATCAACTTCCCCACAGAATATCTCTCAAAGTGGTACGTCAGCAGGTGGACCGGGGCTTCAATATATTTGACAGTCATCTGTGTTCAGATCGATTCTAAAAATGTTTCAAAATGGATAGAAAATATGCTACAAGTAATGAAAAAGCTTTGGGTCACACCTAAACATCGAGACTTCATGGAATGGACAGAGTATGCCACATTGTTAAAAATCAAAAGCTTAACATTTTACACCCTCACCACCAACCAATATAGTGTCATGCACACTGCTACCGGACCGGACGCAAGCTTTTACAACCATGTGAATAACACAGAAGAGTTACTGACAGGGGAAGACTGGAGCATGCTGAATGAGTCGACCATTGCTGATACTAGGACAATGTTTCAGCTGCGCTGCCCCATGTAAGTATCTTACCCTATTGCAAGACATTTAACTCTAATGCTTAACTCTAATGCTTTAATAACCCTTTCAATATGTTTTGTTTTGTGCATCCTAATTATAGGAACCTCACAAGGTCACAGTAATGGTGCCAGGGTCTGCAGCCCAGATGTTGACAATGCAATTTATAGAGCCTCAGCGAATTTGTGACTTGTTGAAAAAGCACGGTGTCACATGTTCAAACATCTGGAATGATAAAATAGCATTACCGGCCACGGCTCCGTGTTCTGCCCTTTGTGAGCATAAAATGGAAATGATTACTGTGAACAGGATCCCCTACAATGATGCTTCTTATGGGAAATAATCTAAGACCTCCACTTTCTACAACATGAGGTACGTCAAAATACAAAGCAAGCGCACCGCACTAAGACACAAACCCTACAATACGCCTGGCCTCCGTCGTGTAAATGTAAATGTAAAAATCTTCTGTGCGGATAAGTCTGCGTATAAAAGCAGCACATCACCACATTTTAGAGAGGCGGCTCGTCTACAAGAAGGAATATCGACGGACGCGGCCAAGATGCCGACCCTCGTGTGTGGCGGAACATGAATGTCTACAACCGGGGTTCGGAACCTCGGCCGCGTCCCTCGTCTACAACGAGAAACATCAACGTCTACACCTGAGGTTCGACCTGAACCTCGGCAGCGTTACAGATAGGGGCGGCCCGGGACTCGGGGCCAAATGTCGACAGACGACACCAACCTACAGCAACGACATCTACACCGGAGGTTTGTCCTCCGGCGGCCCGGGACTCGGGGCCGAATGTCGACAAACGACATCAACCTACAGCAACGACATTTACACCGGAGGTTTGTCCTCCGGCGCGTTACAGGTAAGGGAGGCCCAAAAATGCGGGGCCGAATGTCGACAAACGACACCAACCTACATCAACGACATCTACACCGGAGGTTTGTCCTCTGGCGCCCCGGGACTCGAGGCCGAATGTCGACAAACGACAACAACCTACAGCAACGACATCTACACCGGAGGTTTGTCCTCTGGCGGCCCGAGACTTGGGGCCGAATGCTGACAAACGACACCAACCTACAGCAACGACATCTACACCGGAGTTTTGTCCTCCGGCGGCCCGGGACTCGGGGCCGAATGTCGACAAACGACACCAACTTACAGCAACGACATCTACACCGGAGGTTTGTCCTCTACACCGGAGGTTTGTCCTCCGGCGGCCCGGGACTTGGGGCCGAATGTCGACAAAAGACATCAACCTACAGCAACGACATCTACACCGGAGGTTTGTCTTTCGGCGCGTTACAGGTAAGGGAGGCCAAAAATGCGGGGCCGAATGTCGACAAACGACACCAACCTACAGCAACGACATCTACACCGGAGGTTTGTCCTCTGGCGCGTTATAGATAGGGGTGGCTCGGGACGCGGGGCTGGTCGTCTACAATGAGGAACATCGCCGGACGCGGCCAAGGTCGAACCTCGGTTGCGGAGGATCATCAATGTCTGTGACGAGGTTGGATCTTGGCCGCGTCCTTCGTCTACAACGAGGAACATCAACGATAGGGGCGGCTTGGGACGCTGGGCTGGTCGTCGTCAACTGTCATGTTTATTTATGTATTTATTTATTCACAAGTCCTCAGTGTGTAATACAAGCCCAGCTGTGTCAATAGTATCAACATTATGGGTGGGGTCAGGGAGAACATCATCAAAATCGGGCCCTTGCCATGTTCCGTCTGACATATGAACAAATATAAAATACCTCATATAAATAAACAGTCTTAATATAACCTTGATGCACATGTGTATTTAATTATTGACGAGTCATTAGTGTGTAATACAAGCCCAGCTGTGTCAATAGTATCAACATTATGTGTGGGGTCAGGGAGAACATCAAAATCGGGCCCTTGGCATGTTCCGTCTGGCATATGAACAAACTGTTGTAGAGGGGGCTGAAACCGGGCCTGGAACGGTAACTTTGCGAGATTGTATGTGTACGAACTGTTGATTTTAACAGATAGCAGGTAGTTCGATCTCACGTGGTCGTGTTTGCTTACTATCATAGTATACAAACAGACATCCTTGTGCTCATTCCCGTATATCTCATTCGCCTCCCCTGGAGTCCATGATATGTAAAGGGTACATTTGAGATTCTCGCTGATATGTTTTAACTGTGAGCAATGACAGGTACTTTGTGCAATTTCAGAGTATGCATCTATGTCGTCATCGGCCTGTAACACACCCAATAGTTTACAGATAGGCGTCTTCCATCCCAAGTTGACGAGCTTAACTTCCCCGTTTCCAATCAGGCTTTCCGCGATGTAAGAAGGGATCGGTTTCCTAATGACAGCATCGTTTTCACGAAGTTCAATGCCAAACGTGTGCACCTTACTGTGATCACTGCGGTGTTCCTGGACCAAAGCAAGCCAATTATCTGGTTGCGTTATTACTTGATAGGCTCGCTGTCCATCCTGTGTCTCATCCTGACTGTCTGACTGAGTGTCTTTCTCATATTTGACATTAAGTTTGGGTCCACGTTTCGCTTCGCGGTTCACATCTGGTTTCACTTGAGGCTGTTTGTATATTAGCTTTTTATTGACGGGGCGGGCTGCTGTTACACTCTCTGTAAAAAGTCGTTTTTTGGGGGTTAGGATAGGCCTTTTAGGCGTTTCGACACTCACGTCCATGGGTATACACGCTGATGGCAGGCTTTGTATAATTTTGCGTATTCTCTCATAATCGGCAAACATATGACCCATACTGGACACGATGTCCATCTCAGTTTGATCATCATGTCATCATCCCCATTATCAGCATTTTTATTAAGCACTTTCTTGATTCTTTCAACTGAGGCGTCTGCCTGAAGAGCTATTTCACTTGACACAGCTCTAATATCATCACACTTGTAAGTATCAACACCGAAGAGCTGCTGTTATTGGAAACACAGTTTACTCTTAAACTCTAACAAGTCCTTGTTTCTAGTAGTCAGCGTCTCCGTTTCCTTGGTAAACGCGTCCAAGGATTGACCAAGGAGCTCCCTTGCTTGAGATTCTCGCATGGTGACGATGTTCATAAGATCGTAGATACGCTGTTGCAGCTTATGCGCTTCATCCTGTGTCGCGCTGGTTTCACAGTGAGCATTTTCGATCTCTTGAGCGTGCCTACCCTCGGCCTCTGGCATACCACTCTTTAGCGTTGCCACAGCCACTGTCAACTTCTCGTTACACTCTGTCAGAGTCATGATCTGCTGTTGAAAGTCATCCTGTGTCTTCAAGTGTTTAGTCTGCAGCATTTTAATGGTGGCGTCTTTTCCATTGAGCTGCTTGCGCAACTCGTCCCGTGTCACACTCCACCCAATCCTCTCTGTATCACATGCAATTTCCATTTGCGCCATAGCCCTTGTCAGGTTATCTTCCGAGGCTTGAGCCTCGCTACACTTCTCTTGTAGTTTACTGATGCGTTCGCGGCTTTCAATTCATTTCCTCTGTGTCTTCTAGGACCATGTCTGACGATGTCATTCTCTGATTCACGACGGTCAGCTTGAGGTTAAGAGCTTTCGTATTTTCACTCGCGTTGCCGCACTCGCGTTGCAACCGGATGATGTCTTGCTTAGCGGACCTCAACTCGGTCTGCTTTTGTGTGCACTCATCTCTTGCACAGATAAGCTGTTTACTGTGCTTCTGGACCATCGTGGTGAGAGCTTGTTCAATCTCGAGCACGACGTCCCATTGAGCCTTTAGGGACTCTTCGATGTAGAGCGCTGACGATAAGCGGGCCGTGTCGTGCGCCTAATTCGGCACCAATTTCTGGGTAGTGTTCTGCAGGGCTATGTAGTCGGGGTCTGTTGTGTCCTCGAGTAGGAACAGGATATCATTCAGAAGACGTTTCAATTCGAGGTTCACGGCTCCCTTTAGAATTCCCTCTATGTACTTCAGCACTCGGTCCGCGTGCTTGACCTGTTGTGCGCTTTGTATAAAACGACACTGACCAAATGTGTCTCGTAGACCATTCCCCAGTCTACGGATGACGAGATCGTAACAGCCGCACAATTCC
This sequence comes from Typhlichthys eigenmanni, assembly GCA_027564635.1. Lineage (NCBI taxonomy): Eukaryota > Metazoa > Chordata > Actinopteri > Percopsiformes > Amblyopsidae > Typhlichthys > Typhlichthys eigenmanni. Next base: position 6,028 of record JAODUK010000502.1, on the reverse strand, counting down.
ATAGCCAGGTCGAACCCTATGACGTTCCGAGCTTTCGTGTTCTCAAACGATTGAAACCACTTAGCCAGGTCTTAAAATTATTCCCCAGCGCCTCGACTGCTACTAGGACCTCATCCACGGAGCCGGCCGCATGTTCCCCCGCGTCCAGGGATGTGGAAACTGCGGGCGATGCGCTAAATGGTGAGGAGTCCGCCTTGATAGCCAAAGGGAAGAGTTTTGATATGATATCGAAGAACGTGGCACGAGAATCGCTTCCAATATCCGATCAAGGTGGAGGCTATAATACGTTCGTCTCGCCTGTGTTGTGATCCTGAGAGGTAGAGCTTCCAGAACCTGTGTTTGCGGACCGATTGGCCATCCGCGGTGCACCCGAGTCTCTCACGTCTCTGGTGACAGTCCTTCTGCCACCACCACCAGCCTGGATCTGGGTCATCTTAGGCCTCCTTTCGTCTGATCTTTCTCGATCGATCATCTCCCCCTTCCCTGTGTGTCGAGCATATTTGCCGCGAACTGCATCTTTGACTTCTTCTCTGTCTTCTCCTCCTCCTTCGTCTTGACCCCAGAAGCACCTTGATCCATCCTCCCAGCATGAAGCAATCTGGCTCGTTCTCGCTCTTTTACACGGCGAGGGGAATCGTGAACTGGGACTTTGAATGTTTTCTTTTCCTTGCCTTTGGTCGACTTCTCTTTCTCGCCACTCTTCTTGTTGTCCCCCCTTCCACTTTTCGAGGTCCCACATTTCCTCACTGCTTGCTCTGTACACCCTATGGTGGCTAAGGCAATATCGGTGTTCCCATTCTGCCTGGCCTCTGAGGCCACGCGCTTCCTTTCCCGATCCGGCTGTGATCCATCCATCCCCGGTGTGTCGGGAGACCGTAGCGCACAGAGTGGTACAGATGGCACCCAGGAGTAACTTGTCTATCTGCACCACAGCTGAAACCCTCTTGGGTTCGGGCTCACACACCACGGGTGACGCTCGATATGCGAACCCGCAGCGTTGGCACAACGCATCCCTCTCTTGATCACTCGAGAGTAGAGTACTGTCGACTCGCAACCCCACCGTAAGCGTGTCTAGCTCGCGCTCCAACGGTCCAGCGCTCCGCAACACAGGGCCGTGAGTATGACTGCCCAGTAGGGAGCCCTTATGACGTCTTTGGTAAAAGTTTCTCCGGAACACCTGGTCACCTCTAATCCTGTGCATGTAAGCCTCACGCGTAACCACCTACTCGAAGACGGGGCTGGCAATAGGTCCATGTGTTGGTTAACAGTTGCACGCGATAGGGTGCATAGGTCAGCGTCCAGCTCCCACAATACACACGTCCCCCAGACAGCGGATCGCGGCTCCGACGTGGTGAAACTCTCCCGGTCGTCTCGGCTCCTCAACCTCTCCAGGGTCAGCCTGCTCTGCTCGTGTAAGACCCTGAAGGCAAGCGGAGCCCCGAGTATGGACAATGTCTCGCTTACCAAATCTGTGGCGAGAGTGTCCCTTTCCGTGGAGTCCGGGGTGTACGGGGTAAACTCGAAGGCGTTACGAACGTGAGCGTTCATGACGCCGTATATCTTTGAGACAATGCTCTCGGGGTGATGCCCACCAACCGCGTCCCCTGTGAAAGGGTATCTCTGGTGGTGCGCTGTCATATCCCGAGGCGTGTTCATCTTCACCCAAGCCAAGGGCGCCTTGGCTAGATCCCACGCTGATCCTTGTCACCTTGAGGCCCTTGGTGTCAGTGTACGTGTTGGAAAAGTGTTTGGCCGTAACGAGCCCGTAGTTGTCTCCGCCGTGCGTGTATACAGCCCGCAGAACGATAAAGCTCGTATTGTGGATCACGGAGGGCTCGACTGCTATGCAATAGAGCCCGTCTAGCCCGGGCTCCGTAAAGGTTAAAGACATCGGTATCCGTTTCTCTATATCGAACATTTGCACCCAGGTGCACTCCACGAGACTTATGTCATCTACGTCGTCAAACATTATGGTCATGTGTCGCGTAGATCTCCAGTCGCCTCTCTGACCGGGTTCCATGAGTCTGACCTGGTTTCTGCGCTAGAAGAAAGTGAGTGCGCTCGTTGGGGAGACAAATACAGGGTACAGACTTGTGTTTGAAACAATTTTATTTCCAGTTCTACAAGCGACGGGAAATGTGCCAAAAGCATTTATAGTATAGCAATCACAAACTGTACACAAACAAATGAAACGCACACAATATACACATGCTTGCACAGAGTCACTCGTAGTCACACAATCAAATTAAACACACACAATATACACATGTTTGCACAGAGTCACTCGTAGTCAATGATAACTTTTAGCTCCTCCACGGTCTCGTCTTCTAATATGCCCCGGTGCGCCTTGTTTTCGCCGTGTATCACGGCTCCTTGCACTGACCCAGACACGGATCACCGATCCCTCTGATCCAAACACCGGTCGGTCTCCTCGTGTTCCCGGTCATTGTCGGAATCTTCGCTGTTGTAACATTCCACGGTCGTGAAATCAAGGCAGCAGCTGCGAGTGGTATTGCATTTGAAAGCCTCGAGATAATTTCTCATACACTCAGCGTCCTCTAGTTCTGCGCTGCCGTCAGTCGCCTCGATTACGGCGTCATCAAACACGGAGGGCTCCGCCTGAAGCTGTGTCTCGTGATGCGGAGGGCCTCGCTGGCTCTGCGAGAGGCTGCGTCTGCTGTGAGACATCGGCCTCGACTCCGGCGATGTCCGCGCGTCGGTGATACGCTCTCATAATTTCGTCAATGGCCCCGTCTTTTCTGCCCATCCTGTTTGTGATGCTCAAGTACAGGTGTAGGTTGTGGTTTCCGCTGGCCGGCCCTCGCCGAGAGCCTCGGACTAGCTGCCACTCGGCGTTAAAGTGCTTAGTTCAGTAGTGCGCGCAAATGATACATTTCAGCCTGTCAAAGGGTATAGTGTGGACGGCTCTAAACAGCACCACGTCAGCCTGGCGCACAACGTCTGAGGCGGTGTCGGTCATAGCACCCGTACGTATTCCGGTGAGATCGAGCGTGCCTGTTATCAGAGGCTTTTGGACGTGCACACTACACAGCGAGAGTACAGTGTTTTTATATCCACTAGTACTTCGGAAAAAATGGGCTGCTTGCATTTAATGCAACAGGTGTACATCTGCTTCATGTCGGTATACGTGCAAGTGTTGACAGCCCTGGTGCCAAGCGGTATGTTTATCACGGGCGCGGCGCAGCACGACGATCCGAATTTCATCTGCTCAAAGTCAAATTCGACGTCGATGTTTCTCGGGTTGCCTTTCACCTTGGGCGAGTGATATGTTTGATTCTTTATACATCTCGAGCACCTCAGGTCTCCCTCCTCGCGAGGAGGCTGAGCGCTGGGCTGCCCGGGCACGACGAGTATCTGCTTGTGGTTGTGGTCCACCCAGTTGATGTGGCAGTTGAGCACGGCGTATAGCAGCATCTGACACTCGCGCTTCAGTTCACTCAGCTTCTGAAAACTCTCCCGGTGGATGAGGTCGACGGCTTGGCGCAGATCAGGTAGACATGAGGCGGCCATCTCCAGCGGCTGAGCCGTGGTGTACGCGACAGCTAGCTTGTAGTAACAACTCAGGCCCCATTCGGGATCGAGTGTCAGCATAGAGTGCCCGACGGTTTTCACAGCATGTAAGGCTCTTATGAGCTTCGCGTAGTACGTTTTCCTTTGCGTTGAAAAACTGATTTTTGACCACTTTACGGAATCCTCCCTGTAGCTGAAGCGTTTGATGGACCGTGAGCGGGGTTTCCCTTTAACCTCCTTAGTCTTCTTCTTTTTCCTCTCGGATTCCCCGCTGTTGCACCCACTCACACACACCGAAGCCACACAAGGGTCGATATTCAGTTTGCGCTTTTTGCAGAGCTCTTTGGTGCTCTGCTGTCTTGGCCCCGCTCCTGCAGTGACACCAATCTGAAACGGCGTCTGTACGGAGGCCTTGCGCAAACTGAGAGATGTAGCTGCTCCTGGTTCTCGGGACAGCGCGTGTAATCCAGACGCGATTGAATGATTCGGCTGTGTGCTGACAAATTTGCTCTGGTTGGACAAAGTGGTTGCCGGAGGATGTTCGCGCTCTGGTCGGACATCCGGTCCCTCTGTGAGGAACCTGAATGCCTCCGCTCTAATTGCGCCCAACTTCAATGTTGACTCCTCCTCATTTAAAGCCAGATCCTCCTTTTGGTACCTATAAAAGTCAGCCAGGAGAGCCAGTCTGATCATAACATTGTGTCCCTGCATCTGAGTCAACGCATCCTTATTTGGCAGCGCAGCACTCGCGCATTGTGATTCGATTAGGGCCAGGGACAGGTCGTCCCGCAGCTCCAAGCAGAATTTGTACACGTCGCCGCATTCGGAAACCTTTGTCTTAGCCGTCAGCATCTTCACTAATTTCGTCTGCATTCGGGATGTAGACCTCGTGTTACCTCTCTGTTTAGAATGGCAAACTGCGTTAAGACACTCCAAGTAAGCTTGCAACAGGATGGATTTTGCATAGCGAAGGGACCACACGACTCCGGCATCCTCTACCCCTGCCCCGCCAACCCGTTCGCGCCGGTGCTTCTCAAGTCTCCCGTGTTTGTTGCACCTCCATTGTCCAGACCTCTTCCCAGACGAGGTCTTGAAAGTGCACGCGGAACACCTGGGCCACTTCTTGGCTTTGCAGAGCGTGCCTCGGGTAAACGGAGAGCTTGAACGGAGGCTGTTCCTGGGCCTGTGTAAAATGTTCACTCGGGAGAAGGTCCTCTCGCTGTACGACGAAACCCTGACTGTCGATGCTCTGCGTCGAGACGTCCTTGATGTAACCTCCAACGCCGAGGGTGAGGATGACCGCCATCTGGGCGTTTTCGTCAACTTCCACAACACCAAAGCGGGTCAGATCGTGTCTTTGCTGCGCAAGTTGCTGGAGCTGTTTGACGCAGACGACCTTCGCGATAACGATATAATACATGTACGCGGAGAGGAGCCTCACCACATGCTATTCCTTTACCTGATCTAACTGCTGGCTATATTTGTGAGCAGCTGCATCAGCGAGAAGGACCTTGCCACTATCATGAGTGTCACGTCGGCTGTCTTCCTGGAGGTCAATTTCTGTGACCCCTTGTGCTCCGCAACCCTGGTGAAGCCCATGTTCATTCCCTACTATGATCAGCAAGTGGGTAAGGAAAGCAGAAAGGGTGAGACCGGGGCAGTCGAGCAGGAGGACCCCAAGGCGAGACTGAAGTATTACAGGCTGTTCACGGGGTACGAACTGGACACAAAGGGCTCTGACGTGTCTAACTGGGTGGACATGACTCTCCGCTGGACCGATCACAGCGTACTGCAACGTATGCAGGGGTTTATGATTGTGGAACGGAAGAGCAAAAAGCTGTGGTTCGCAGCTCCCCAGATGGGCGACAGGATGCTCATGGTTAAGGATGCCGGTCTGAAAATGATGGGAGGACAGACGGGCGACAAGGCCCTGAAGATGTGCTCCTACCTGATGTCCGACAACATAATGGCTTACATGCAGTGCGCCGTGTTCGGCACGATCTCCAACATGCTGCCCTGTCATGCAAACAGCGACTTTGCCGACAACGTAATGACTACCATCAGGAGTTCCATGACAACGTTCTCGGATGTGGTTCGTCACCAGAGCGCGAGCCTGATGACAGAGCTGAGTAGAATAAAAGAGAGCTGCCTGTACACCACCGCGGTAGGGTTCGCCGGGCAGGACAAAGGCTCAACTCTCTACTTTGGTAAAGTTTTCACGGGCCCCGACGACAAGAGACCCCCGCCGAATCAGACGAGGTTGGGGTCTTCGCTTCTGTGATTATGGGCCTTGCAAACAACACCACGGTGAACACTATGCTGTCTATCGCCCTGAAACGAGATTCTAAGCACAATCACAATAGCTTACACAGTATGCTGTCTACGTCGCACAAGCCCGTGGGGGTATTACGATGGCGACGGAGTCGTTCTTTTACGCCCGCTACCACCACCGGCTTAACACGGGCGAATTCACAGAGGTGGCCTGCGTTAAAGCCAT
>JAODUK010000501.1:0-13641 GCA_027564635.1 Typhlichthys eigenmanni | reverse complement strand
TAAATCAAACACAACTCTGACAGCCAATGGACGCATCTCTCCACAAAATACACTGAATATTGCAACATCTTCGATATATTGCGCAACGTGATATTGCGATAACGATACTGAATCGATATATTGTGCACCCCTACCCTTGTGGTGAAAACGGCATTAAAACATGTATAGCTTTAAAACTGTGTGCAGGCCCCTCTCACTGAGAGCAGAGCTGCAGACACGCTAGCTAGCAGACAGTTTGTTTCCAACTAAAATACCTGGGGCTGAAATTTGGACTAAAAACTATGAATGTTTCCAACAGCTACTTCACACTCCTTTTCTAGCAGCGTTTCCCAACCCTGGTCACGGAGAACCCCTGCCCTGCATGTTTTAGACGTCTCCCTGCTCCAACACAGCTGATTCACGTGAATGGCTCATTAGAAGCCTGATGACCATTTGAATCCGGAGCGTTAGAGCAGGGGGCCTCCGAGACCAGGGTTGGGGAACACTGCCTTATAGCATAGTGAAGCATTTCATGCCAAGTCCAACGATGGGAGTATATTTGGATATGGAATCACACTATATATACTGCCTAATAGCACAAATAAACGTACCATGAGAAGAATAATGTGCATAAACAGGAGGAAGACTTATAAAATGTCCCAAGTTCCTTCTAAAACATTCTACCATCTCAAATCACATAGTCAGGAAGAATATTTATTTGAATGGTTTTATATTAATATTTCTAATTGTAATGTTTCACTACATTTTGAGTACAAGGAGGTTCCTTTATTCAACTGAGCTCAAAGATAGCCAGATCATCGCTTGCTTGAAAAACCAATCTGACGCTGCACAACACATGAAGTATTCATTCAGACATGTAAAAACTGAATTTACAATAATCATATATACAAATATATATTTATATGCACATTCACTCAGACAATCAGGAAACATTTATGAAATAGAAATAAGTATATTTCCACATCACACCACAAAACAGTTCACCAAACTGCTTCACATAATTTGAAGTTCCTAATCATTGCATCAACTCAATTATGAATTAAAGGATTCCCCCTAATATTAATAAAAACACTGCATCAACTCAATTTATTACTTAAATTTTGAGAACATTGTCAAGCTACTTTCCTGTTCTAAAATATAGGCTTATAGTTAAGATAAGGTAAGCCAGGTTAGCTTGTTTGATCTGCTTGGTACTCTCAAAATGGCATCACCAAAACAGTCTATTAGCGCCATTGGTCTTGGTCCTGCACTGTAATCTTAATTTTGCATGCAGGGGCAAGGGAACGATTGGTCAACGCTAGTATGCCTTCAATCTGTCAGTCAGGTCTGTCTAAAAATGACTTCACAGTGCAATGGCAGTGTTGTAAGACGAATATATAAAACCTGTTTGTATCAATCTGTACTAGTTCTACCCATCGGGTTAAAAGTGGGGCTTTTATCGCATTTCCTCACACAAATTTATAAACGGGTCATGAATCCATTGACATACCTCACTGCTGCCAAGATAGTACTTCACACCTTTTAGAGAGCTTATTTAGAAACCCCCCCTGTCCCATACCAAGATATCAACCAAAACACCTTCAAGGGACATTATGGTTGGAATCTTCCTCGTCTGTAATTCTGCTCTTCTCCTGCAACTTTACGATTTTCTCACCACAAAGTAATACTGTCTTCTCTTCAAATCCCTTCAATGCTAAGACCTGCGTAGCCATCATCATACATTTACAATAAGTCCCTCAAACACATAGTGTCCGGTGTGTGTGTGCGCATGTATCTACAAAGAGTTCTATACTTCGTTGTCCAAAACAATGTTTTTTTTTTTTTTTACACAGATCCACACAACATTGTTGCTAAATTAGCAAGTCACATAAAATACACGAGGGGGAGTGGGAAACCAGAACAAACACCCAGGCCATTAATTTGTACACAAACACTATTTCATTACCCCAAGTTAGTAACATCAAGTGAATGAGTGTGTATCCATATATCTGTGTCTAGGCACGTGTGTGTGTGTGTGTGTTTGTAATGTCCTTGTGTCCTGCATTACTCCCTATGTCAACCCATGATCCCTCCCATCCCATGACCCCTCCCTGCCACCTCCCATGACCCCTCCCAACCCACGACCCCTCCCTGCCACCTCCTCCATCACACGCTCAGGAGCCAGAAGAAGAAGAAAATGGCTACGAACAGAAAGAGAGAATCCTGCCAGTTGTTGTTGTCATTGTTGAGGTTACCGTTGCCCTGGTGATCTGCATACTGATCTGATAATTGGAGAGGGAGAAGGTGAAAAGTGACTCATTAACAGAAGTTGCATCTAGTCTTTATTTCATTTTTTAATAATGAGTCGGCTCTCATGCTAGTAAAAGAAAAAAAAAAAGAAATAATTAAAAACTAATTCGTCAGCCATTCCGGAGAAAGCTGGTTGATATGTGAAGTGGTGTTGAGTGGTACGGTCTGCACCACTTAGTGTTTCCATTTACAGAGCCGGGGTTGTATAGACAGACACACCAGATTAGTTTTACCTGCACGCATACAGAACGGACAGCTAACTGTCCGCTAAAATATTTGTGTAATTTGACAAAAAGTGCTTTACAAAAAAATAAATCACTGACTACATTTAAAGCTAAACTCTCATACAATTACATATAAATGTTAATTTTGCTCCCATTTATCTTTGAGATACAATAATAATTCAGCCTACATGAACACCTTTATTTTACATTTTTACAATCTGGTGTTTAAATGTGACATACACCAGAAAAGTGTTACACCTTTACATAAAAAGTGCCACACTGTAGGTCTTCGACTGTGTTCCAAGACCAAACAATACGGTAACCAAGACACATCACATGGGAGAGCTGCAAGTATCTGCAATTGTGACTAGAGATTTTTTTTTGTAGAGGGATGTTAAAGTAACCAGTTGAACAAATGTTTGCAGCTCATTCCAGTCACGAGCTGCAGCAAACTGAAATGATGAGTGACCAAAGGTTGTGTGGACTTTGGGTGTCTGATTGGAAGATTGGGTGTTCTAAGATGATGGTGAAGTGAGGCCTAGGTTTTATAGATAAAGCCAGGTAGACAATAGACGATCCTACCAATTTACAAAATGTAAGAGACCCTACACCTAATGACAGTTAAAAATATGTTCTACTGTTTTGATCGTTATGTGTGTGCAGGGCAACCATCTGGCCAAAACAGCACACCACACCCACACACCAATTCTAACAACCCAGTCCTGAATTCCATAACCGGAAATCTCGTAAATATCCTGCGAGAAACAATGTGACTTTAATGTAAACAAAGAAGCTTTGGCCACCGTTTCTTTAGAATGTTATAAAGAAAATTTTAAAATACAGTGAACAAAATCACAGAGATGGCGTGAAAATTGATATATTATCCCTGCAATAAAATACACACATCAACTTTTGCCGCTATAGCTTCAGTTGTGATTACATTACTTGTGTGATTAACTGTTGGCATCACTTTAAATCAGCGTGGCTCTCTTTCCTGCGTGACAAACAACTGCCAGCGTACTTCGGCGTTCCACCCCACACACTACAGGATTTTGAAAATATTGAACATGTTTAATATTTGCGATGTCGGATCGTTGAGGCTCCATTTGTTGCACTCTTAACACATCCCACACCACAGGATAATCGCATCGAATAATATAATCGAAGAGAAATCGGGCCTATAAGCTGACCGGCACTGGAAGGGGAAAATTGAGGCATAGAATCAGGCTAATTATCCTGTAGTGTGTGCCCAGCACAAATAGCAGCCAATGAATATTGTGCTGAGTCTACAGGGTTGAACAGTCCCCCCTCCGAGACACACACACACACAATGTACACAATGAAGAGGAGGGATTCTAGCATGTGTGTCTACCTGCTCTGTGAAAAGGGTCGTTTGCATTGAAGACTGTTGTGAAGAAGCCAAATGGAAAAGCACCAATGCCAAAGGACATGTGAAATCCAGTGTCACCAAAACCCTGAAATGCCTGAACGGGAGAATGGAAAATAGGACAAGAGTGTAACTCTATTTAATGTTAAAACGAAAAGGTTGTGAGGTCAAGATGCAAAAACTACAACTGTGAGGTCATACCGTATGTGTAACCACAGAATTAATTCATTTCACAATCAAGTAATTTCATATTAAAGTGGAGGTTTTTTTTTGTGAGATTTTAAGGTTTTTATAAGAATATCATTTAAGAGTGTGGGACGTGTCAGACATTTCTGCTCACCCCGCCTCTACTCTCCGGCTCTGTTCTCTGTCCCTGGGGCCTGGGTGGAGTTTTCAACCTGAAGAACAGAACCTGCTCAACCACCATGTCACTGTTACACTACACACACAAACAAACAGCAACTGCATTTATTTGACGTACTCACAAAGCATATAGCGCGCACACATACACACACATGCACGCGTACACAACACACGCACACAACACGCATGCACTCGTACACGCGCAAATAACACACGAACACATAACATGCACGGACACGCAGGCACACACAACACACACGCACACAACACACGCAAACAACACAAGCATGCACACAAACAACACACACACGCACGCACACAGTACCTGGGATCCTCCTGACTGGAGCTGCCCCTGCCATAGAGTGGAATGACCTTCTCCCTGCTGATGCCAGCCTTACATACCGGACACTGTTGTCTGCTGGACCGCGTCTCCAGCCACTGACGGCAACAAAGAGAGAGAGAGCGAGAGAGAGAGAGGAGGTGTCACAATGAGAGGCACTGCCTCAACGTAGAATATACTACATACAAGAATCTGTAGAGAATGAGACTTAGTTAGTTCAGAGCCCGACCAAGTCATTTGACTGGACCACTACACTTTACAGACAGGCTAGTTAACATTAAACAGGTAACGTCAGCTGTTGCAAGCTAAATTGTAAGCTAATACACGTTATGTCAAACTCAACAAATTCTCCTAGCATTTCACTATAACCGTTCTCTGTGCGTGCTTAAAACATTATCTGGTACGTCTACACAGCCCTGGCTCCGTAAACAGGAACATAAACAAAGTGGCGAACACCGGTTGTATGACAAAGCCGTAGCTCTGCGCTTTGCTTCACAATGCATTTCAATGTGAGGCGCCCCCGCGGAGCGATACTGTTTTAATGTGAGCTTGAAGTTAGCAAGAATGACTAACCCTGCCTTTTAATGTTTATTCTATTAAAGTGTAACTGCACCCCACCTCGTTTTAGGGTGCAGGTACACTTTAAATTGTAACAAACTTCAAACGGCAAAGATTAACATATTTCCACAAATAACATGCCAGTTAGATTATGAATCGTCGTCAGGAGAAGTTGAAGGGAGGCTGAAAGAAGACTGGATCGTTATATCAACAAGCCTCCAGCTAGCCGGTCACGGGATTTAAATGTTGAAGCAATGTACAGTATTGTGTCTGATCAAGCTGTTGACTCAACTGAATCACACATGCCACCAAAGTGACCAAAGTCAACACTCTGATTTCACTGGTTGGTTGCACAATGAATGGAAACATACAGGTAAATGTAAAGTGGCTGGCCTGCGGTAACTAACATGTAGACCAAAGGTAATAAACGTTTGTGTTGCTTGGCAACAGTCCAAATAAATGATTAAATAAACAAACAAATCATAATCTGTTGTCCGTTATAGCTGTTAATAACTAATAAATGGCACTTAGAACTGCTGTATAAAAGCAATATCACACTTGATATTTGCTCAATAAAAAAAGGTACACACTCCTGGGTTTGTGTTATGTGTTACACAATGCCATGAATTACACAAAAAACATTTTTTAGTTTGAAACTAACGCATGCACATCCGTCACCATTCTCAGAGACCTGAATTACGACCTGAATTACTCTGCCATACCGAACTCAAAGGCTCTGATTTATTTTCAACCCATGGCGCGTTGTGACCAGAACCAAAAATCACTTGGATAAGATCGGACCACGCTCCATTAGGAAGTGTTAACAGTCGTTGCTTCCTACTGGGCGTAGACCTCTGGTTAATTATTATAAATCTATTGGACAGCCTTTAACCAATAGGCGCTGCTACACCTGCTTTGATCACCTCATCTAGCTCTACCACCATTTCGAAACACGCTTGACTTAAACGTCATCTCACTAACCCACCCTGATTGGTCCACTAATGCCAACAGTGAGATTAACATGTAGGAGCTAGTCTAGAGCTCATGCTTTGCCCCTGCACTCAAGATGCTGTACATGTCATGATCTAAATTTCGGCTATGTTCATCTACAGTGCGTGTTGCCTAGCACCGAGCACCTTCTGTATCAGACCACTGAATTGTTAAAGCATTGGAACATGTGTCCTGTTAGGTGGATTGGTGGGGACTGTACATTGAAAAAAAGCACAACATACTTACTTGGTGAAGACAGGGCCAACTGTGGTAGGAAGAGATGAGAGAAAGAAAGAACAGAATTAAAATGTGATTAATACTTTTCCTAATACTGCATGAACATTCCAAATAGACTTCTTCCTTATTACCAACCTCCAATTAAACTAAGCTACTTGGTATTTTTAAAGCTCTTATACTACAACAGGTTTTTTTTAAACATTTGCCCTATGTAAATGCTAGGGGTATGGAAAAAAAAAGAATCTGTACAGCATAGTATCGCAACATTTCCCATAGCAATACTGTTATCGATACACAGACGACAAGTATCGCAATTTCATTATATAACTTGCACATTAGAATTTAACTTGGTGTACAATATTTATGACTTGTTCATGTCAGTTAGTCAGCTTGACAATCACATTTGTACACAGCAAAACCATTTTTTGTGAGATGAACGAACCGATGTTGACAAAGTTTTCGTTTGGGGACAGAATTCGATGTTGGAAAAAGTTATTTTCAAAATATCGCAATATTTTTCAAATCGCAATAATATTATATCGTGGCATAAGTATCGTGATAATATTGTATCTCTGGTGATTCCTACCCCTAGCAAATGTCATTAGAAAGTAGGTAAAAATGCTAAAAGGTTTCCTAATATAGTATCACTTCCTCTGCTCAGAACTCGCTAGCTAATTTAGATACTTTGAGACTATAGGCTGAGCCGCTGAGGACATCATTGTCTGTAGTCATCACTGAAGGATTAACACAAAACGAAATTATTGTATGTGAAAACAAGAAACATCTCAGTATAGAATCAAGACAACCAGTTTAACCAGCTTTCCAAAATATCTGGCTCCTATGTGCCACCTTATCAACTGCTCAATTCATGCATAGAACTCTTTCTTTGCCTATTGAACTACGTAAAACAATAGGCTCTGCAGTGATTTAAAACACTGTAAGTAGTATATTTGGTTAGCTATTGCTATACAGTATAATAGGCACACATTATATAATATAACAGATATTTGTCGGAGTATCTGCCTGCTATGTCCAACATCTTACAGATTTAAACTCCTGTTTAAACATTGTTTTATTAAAGTGTATCAATATGATTTGCTACCACTAGATGTCACACTATGCACACTTCTCAGACCTCTCAAGCTCCTGGACACCCCGCACACACACACACACACACACGCACACACACGCACACACACGTACAAGTTACCAGCTGGTAGCTGTGTGGTAAGTTAAAGACAGCTAGCAACACATAGCTAGGGCCCTTGTTTTTAGCCTTGCTAAAGTGTCTGCTCTCCGCAAGGTAGAAATCGGGTTTCTCGCACGGACGTGCACACACGCTCACATTTCCACATTTATACATGGCCTATTCCTATTGTAGGGTTACGAGTTTGGATGTAGCCTACTAACTACTACTAAACTACCTAACTACTACTACTACCTCGAAACATGTTCAGGGATGCAAAAGATTGTTCTGTGCAGGTAGCACAGACCAGGAGTTCCCAAACTTAATGTATAATGTTAACCTATAACCTAGATAAAGGCCATGGGAAGGTTGAGCTGCCTCATTAGTCTGTGTTGAACGCAATGTGTGTCCTTCAACCAAGTACAAATAATCCTCCTAAAGTCAAATAAGACCATGCAGAGAAGATGCTATAGTGTAGTGTGTAAAATGTAACAATGTATTGTGTGTGGAACAAACAGCTGAATGATTATACCTCATACCTATACCTAGAAATCTGACACTAATGCTACTCTGCAAGGCCCTAATTTTCATATTACTCAACACTCACAGGCAGGCAGGCTTCAGAACTCTGAATAGCAACAACCAGCAATCAAAGCGAAAGTACTTTGAATCTATTTTGGTCTGACCTGGTATTTAAACCAAATAATAGAATGATGCTGAACTGTTAGCAAGCAACAGAATGCTGAAATAAATGACGGATCTGAATCTCAGCCTGTGAAAATTAGTATATGTTCTAAAATGTACAGGAGAGACAAATATGAATCAGTTAATAAGTCAGATAATGTTCATAACTAATTCGAATGGTAGAGCAACTATGATCTCTCCAGAAGTTCATTATAGACCATTTATAGTCCTGGCCGTCATCCCTGATCATGCGTCGAGGGAAACCAACACCCATTTCACTACGGTATACAGTTCAGATTGCAGAACATCTGTGAATGATCGAATCTGTCTGCTTGAGGTTGCTATGAAATACCAAGATAATAAGGATAGGCCATAATGGTAGCAGCTGACCAACAACATACAATATCCAGTAGCCTTACATCAACGACAACAGCCCTTTATTGACCCAGCTGACTGCAAAACTCTCACCAGAACAAGTGTCCACACATACTGATGACAGCGTCCTTCGCCGTGTCCAAACAAATGTTGCATTCGAACGTGGCCCGATCATGCTCGCGTTCACCCTCTCCGCCGCTTTCCCCGGGGCCGGGGCCGTCCCGCTTGTTGCTGCTCTCCCCGGCCGGGAATCCTCCTCTGCTGGCGGGTCCGCCTTTACTCGAGGACCGGGGATCCGCGGCCGCCATAGCTGTTTACTGGAAACGTAATAACCTGCAGCCCGATCCGAGACCCGACTATCACCAGAGGTGTCACTGTACTTGTGTGCTTCCGTTTCCACCCAAAACAACAACGGATGGTGGTTGGGCCCGGTTGGGACGGACTGGTGGGACTTGGGGGCGGGACCGGGACATGTGACGCTAAATATTTAATGTTAATAAACACTAATAGAACATGTAAATACAGAATTATTACGTTATAACGTTTCTAAATGAATGTAAGCATACAAATACCGCAGTAGATACTAGTTGCACATATACAAAGCATACATTGTAGAGGAATTATTTGCACTTTGCAGGTCTACATATTTCATGTTTTATAATAATCCCCCAAAACAATTAGACGGAAACATTTGTTTTGTTGAGGAACAGAATAATTTGTTGGAACTATCCTGCGCATTTGTTTCCATCCGGAATCTTTATACCAACGCAACAAGTGTGTTTATGTCGCATGTGTGTGCAGTCAGTTTACGTTTGGATACTTCTTGTCCATTAAGTCTATCCAGTTGTATTTTTAAATACAATAAGGTGTGTACAGTTTAAAAGGACTCTTTCCTAAGATATTTGCTTTTCAACATGAAGATCAAACGACAGAAGCAAGCTAAGAAAACTATAAGCTTTTACAAATACAACTTCAAATTTAGGGAACCATTTCAAATTCTTATCGATGGGACTTTTTGCCAAGCAGCTCTAAAGAACAAGATCCAAATCAAGGAGCAAATTCCAAAGTATCTTATGGGAGAAGTGCAACTCTGCACCACAAAGTGAGTATATACGGTATATTATAGATCGTCATATGAAAACTAGCCAGCTAAACCAAAAATTCGAATGGCGTATTTGTTATTGTGACTTGACAACCCCTGTTGTTTTTATCGCAGCTGTGCATTGAAAGAATTGGAGACTCTGGGAAAAGAACTGTATGGGGCCAAAATTATCCTCCAGAGGTTTCAAGTCAGGAATTGTAAGCATTTTAAGAGCCCCGTTGGTGCCTCGGAATGCCTTCTGTCCATGTTGGAAAAGACAAACCCACACCACTACTTTGTCGCCACACAGGTAAGAAATAATTTGATCAAAATCTGATCTCTCTCTCATCAATCAATCATTATTTTTATAGTACTTTTCTGGGGTGTAGCTGCACCCCAGCTCAGAGCCTGACTCCACCCACTACAACTTGCAAATGCTTCAAGGAGCTGAGTGAGGGGAGGGGATGGTCTGAGAGGGGGACCCCCCCCATAAACATTGTTTACATTTTAATTTGATGACGTATGAGCGTACCAAGTGTACCGATGAAAACCAGTCAGGTCCTGGGGTTATTTTAAATGTTAAATTCTACTATTTCGTTTTACAGCTAAAAAAACACAAATTTTAGGGTGCAGTTACACACTATATGATATCATATGTAGTCATAGCAAGTCAACAAACGTGAGTGGCGGAAGGCTTGTGGGTTGTGTGAACATATATATCCACCCACCTTGTCTTCTGCAGGACATGAGCATGACTGCGGGGCTGAAGAAGATCCCGGGCGTGCCGCTGCTGTACATCATCGTGAACACCATCGTCCTGGAAAAGCCCAGCCAGGTGTCTGTGGACCACGTCCAGGCCGTGCAGCTGGGGGAGCTCGTCAGCCCTGAGCAGCAGCAGAAGCTACAGGGCCTCAAGGAGCAGCAGGGCCTCGAGCCGACGGACGGGAACAGGCGGGGGAAGAAGCGCAAGAGGAAGCAGAGCAACCCTCACCCCCTCAGCTGCCTGAAGAAGAAGAAGAAGAAGACGACGAAACAACAAGGGGTGGCCATAGCAACGACGAAAAAGGCGGAGGGAGACGTAAAGAAACGGAGTCGGCACCGGAAACGGAAGCCGGCTGCAGGCGAGAGTGTTCCGCCTCAATCCGCCGCGTAACAAGCGGCGGGACTATTTATTGACTTCCACGCATTCTGTTCTCGCCCACATGTTGTTGCTATGACGTGATATGGAGGCCAATAGACAGTGACACTTTGGATCTTCCAGCTGAGCTGCTTGCTGTGGAACTGTCTTGTGTGCCACAGCAGGGTAAACAGTCGCAGCTAATGCAATTATATGTTCCATGTGCCCATTAGCAAACAGTATTGATAGTATGGTCAATATGAATCTATAAGTATGTTGCATTGTATGCAATTATTAGATTACAGTAGCGAAAAAGAAAAGCCCACAGTTTTTGACCATAATAGTATGCTGTAGCCTATGTATAGTACATACAATATAGCATACAAATTAATTTGGACATGGCCAGTTTCAAAATGTAATAATGATGATTTGTGGTGAATAAACACGGCTTAACCCTTCAACTGTTAAGTGTCAACAGCTCAACGGTGTCACATCTCACAGGACAACCCACATATTAATTTGTATTATTTGTCATAAACTGAAACAGCTAATGCAGTAATGGACCTTTTCACCAGAGATCTCAAACCCGTCTGGTCTTAACAATCTCTTTTTAATTGTATTAGCAGTAGCTTTGTTTTTTTTGTAGTGAGGGCTGGACTGAGACAAAAAAGTGTCCCGGGCATTTTTGGCCGGACGCCGGCCCACCACAATCGGAGCTCTGTCATAAACGATAAGCTACTTCATGATGTTAAAAGTGCAATAAAGTTACTCAGTGTAGCGTTAACATTATTATAATGTACATTCAGGACAATTTAAAAAATAACATTTTGGTAATAAACAAATATGTGTCTGTTCATTAACACATGGGGATGTTAATTTCACAGTACTGTATATAATATAGGCTAT
Organism: Typhlichthys eigenmanni; assembly: GCA_027564635.1. Classification (NCBI taxonomy): domain Eukaryota; kingdom Metazoa; phylum Chordata; class Actinopteri; order Percopsiformes; family Amblyopsidae; genus Typhlichthys; species Typhlichthys eigenmanni. The sequence goes on along the minus strand of JAODUK010000501.1, from coordinate 1,904 downwards.
TGATATTATAATGTTTTTACATAATAGAACATAATATATCATCACCACCCCTTGACCCAACTCATCACCAGATGGTGATCAGTTGACAGCTCTGCCCCTCTCATCACCCGAGTGCCCAAAACAAGTGGTCTCAGTTAAATGATACGATCACAAAACCGATCATCGACCTTCGGCCTAGGGTGCTCTGGTAACACGTACACTTATGAGCATCCTTATGTTCGAACATGGTGTTTGTTATAGACAATCCATGAATAGCATAGAAGCACAGAACAACAAACACTCCTCGCCAGGTATCGCTATCATTGCCCATGTGCGTGTTGAAGTCTCCCATAAGTAAACTACCACATATAAACAGCATTTTACCTTTAAATATAAATTGTTACTTACAAGCAAAGCTGCTTTCGGGTTAACATGGCAGGAATGATGATAAGCCTAAAGAAGAACTGACTGAACTGACTGTTCTGTTCAGTACCTGGGGACTTTCTGAAATAACAGTTATTCTAAAGTTCTAAAGTAGCTGGTCCTGGTGCGAAATACAGAATGGCCAAAAGGGGGCAGTAAAGGACCAAACTGATTAAATGTAATAATGACAATTATAGTAAAAACACTATGCATGGATGGCACTCAGCAGCAAAAATGTTATAGCTGCTCTACTTAGCGTCATATATCCCTTGTTTGGCCATTAGATGGCAGCACATGTATGTAAACAATCACGCCAATACCTCTCTATACTTCAAATTAGCTCAATTTGTAGAGCATTGTGCTTTTGCAATTGCCGGTTCAAGACCCCAGTAATCCAATAATCCAAGAGTTATACATTTGTTAAAACATGCAATAACTACTAACTAGAAATCCTGATTACGTAGCAAAAATCTATGGGCGTTGTGCGGCCATAGACGCAATAACGGTTGTGCGCATTCGCAGTATGTCGAGGAAGCACAATTAGACGGGTAGCATATATCGTCACACCAGTTAAAGGGTTATATTGTCCGCCACTATCAATCCAGTACTGGGGGAAGTACGAACCTTTGGCTTGGCTCACTCAACCTTCGAGAAACAATGCGAAATGTTTTGTTGGTAATGTGCCTATTATTTGCAACTGATGGACTTGTTTGGAGCCACATGTGGTTTTCAAACTTTAGATGTCTAAACAAGGCAGACATGAAAGCACACAAGCAACGGTACTTTTGAAAACTTTAGGGGAAACCCGAGTGGATCTACTACAGTACAGCTCGATGAAGTAGGCTACTGTCGTGTTCAAAATTGGCTGGAAGAAATGAGCACTTATTTTCTTATTTACAGAATGGAAAGAGGCTACCCTCCAATGTTAACGTTTATTTTTCATCTGATCTTTTTATTTTATTTTCTTCTTATTATTATGTATTTATATTTTTTATCTTTGTCATTCATTAGGCCAATTTCTCATTCCAAAGTGCTCCTTGGGTAACACATTTTTATCTTAGTCCTTGGCATAAGAACCATGTTTTCAGAGGGGATTGAATAATAGAGGGTGAGACCTATCCTACAATATCCTCAGAGGAAGGTTGCTATGGCAAATGTGTGTGTGTGTGTGTGTGGGTGTGTGTGTGTTAAAGCACATGATTGTCTCAGGATATGGTTGGGACAGCAGGCGTATAGCCGCAGTTATTCTTTGGAGGCGGGACCAAACATAACATAAAATCTCTCGGATCCATCCACAATAATGCTTTTGCTTTTGCTTTGCTAGTAAGTGAAATACTGCACATTGTCACAGTCATGGCTGAAATGCAGGTAAGTTGATCTCAAATACATGACACTAACACTTAAAGGATGAGTATGTAATTTGCTTCAGAAGCAGTGACGGCTCCTGCTCCAAAAATTTGGGAGGGCAATTGTTTTGGTGACCCATTCAATAGCCTAGGTAA
>JAODUK010000500.1:0-12500 GCA_027564635.1 Typhlichthys eigenmanni | reverse complement strand
TTGTGTATGTCTGCCTCTGGATGAATTAGTGTGTGTGTGTGTGTGTGTGTGTGTGTGTGTGGGTGTGTGTGTGTGTGTGCGTGCAAGTGCGTGTGTGTTATCTTGGGCACACGCACACAGATCATTAGTCTTGTGAGCATTACACACGTGTGTATAATGTGTGCGTGTCTGGACATAGAGGACAGCTCATGTACCATAGCATACCAATGTAACAGCTTAACAACAATACATGCAGAGATACAGAGCACATAGTCAGTTGATCATTCAATACTTTGTTCAAGGTCAAATTCCCCATTGACTTTGTATGTGTGATGTGATACACTACTGTACCAACAAGATAAAGAACACAGAAACTCCCATATTGCAGTCAAACCCAAAAAATAAACATATAAGGAGACAAAGGTGTATACAGGCAATAATACACAAAGCATCAGTAAGAAGAATAGAAAAACTCGACCAAACTAAACTTGACTAAAATATTCATGTTTCAGGCTTTTGTTAGCAGACAAAAGTGGCAAAGCGCCACCTTCGCAATAGCGATTCAATGTAGAGCGTGGAGAGATTACATGTTTTTCCCGCCCAAAAAGCATGCTGTTTACAGTTGGGTCTCTACAACTCACAAACCACCTCACCTCACCTAGCCCTCGGCTATTTATGACGAGGAGGGCTTTTTTAACAATCGCACGGTCTATAGCGCAAGGCACAAACTGCATGTAGGGAGCGTCCAAATCCACTGGGCGTAGCATTCAATAAACCAAGCAGTGGCACCTCCCATTTTCTTTATAAAGCCAGATGCTCTTGCACCTTGACAGATCGCTATTATAACGGCGGGTTGTGAAAGCGAGCAAGCAGACCATCTACGGCAACAGTGAAATCCAAAATTATGCTCCACATGAATAGTTAGCAATGTGCCAGTCCACACCTCATGTGTAGACCAACACACCCACAGGGGCTCAACGTAGACGTTAATAAGTGCATTTGGAAAATGACAACTGCATCTGATTGAAACTAGCAAAGATGCTTGGGTACTAAGCTAGGGCCGTATAGGTTTTGGTTTTACTGTGACGTGTAGGGGAAGCAGTATTTATATTGTTCCCTCAACAGGCAAAGGTCTGGAATACAGTACTTGTCTCTTGAGCCTGCAGGCCTGTGAAATGACATCAGGCACTTAATAATCACCAAGTCACTCCAACATGAGCTAATATGAACATCTGTTATGACAGTACCTCTCACCCCTGCAAAGTCTTTATCTGGAGAGTTATCACTCCCTCTATTGTGCTTGCTCGCGGTGCGTTTGGGCTTTTATGTCCCATCCATTCATGGCCTATAAAATTGCTTTGTAATGACCATGATTTCCTTATTCGCAGCTTTACCGCAGCACGTTGGCAAAGAACCGCAGGTATGCTTGTCGTCTCAAATGGCTGATGCCATGGTAACGGGCAACGCAGATGGAGTTCCTGCAGTCACCAGCCAGCTGTGTTCAAACAGAGATTTAATTGATCCTGATTTCTCATGGAGGAGTGGAGGGGGAAAATCGGTTTTGCTCTGCTCATCCCACTTCAAGCTCTCACACGATTTCTCCGCTGTCCATTCAGGGGAGCAGAGAATAGGTGACCGACAGGACATTATAGAAAAGGTCATTACTGTAAAGAAGGGGGGCTCATTGTGTGGAAGAGGTGTACCCCTGAGCAAGACACCCAACCTTAACCGTTCCTGGTGATTAGATAGCGCCTTGCATGGCTGACCATTCATACGCCTTCGGTGTGTGAATGTGTGTGCGGTTGGGTGAATGTGGGGGTGTATTGCAAAGCGCTTCAAGTGGCCGGAAGGTTGGAAAAGCACTTTATAAATGCAGTCCATTTACCATTTAAGGAGCTCATGAGATGGGTTTCAAAAACAGCCTTTTGAAAAATAAATATGTTACCTAAAATAAAAAAAGTGTATATGTATGTGTATGTATGTATATTTGATTAATTTGGTCCTGTGTGCATTTTGAAGTGGTTTGACTCTATATAATGTAATCGTTTATGTGTCTTTGTTCTGATAAAAGACTATAAAACGTGGATGCCTGTGTCTTCTACTTTGCATGTACACCAGAGCATGTGAGTTTGACTAAACGTCGAACAAAGTTATCACCCCATCGACCCTGCTGGTTATTAGGTGACTATGAGGCCTTTTCATTGCCAAGGGCAGTCAAGCAAGAAATTCTTCTAACAAAGTGTTGCTTCCACATCAGGGTGGGACTGTCGATAGCAGCGTGACTACTCAATGTCTGGCTTAAATAATTCAGGATGATCTATTTGTGTGTGCGTGCGTGTGCTTGTGTGTGCGTGTGTGTGTGTAAGTAAGTGAGTAAGTAAGTAAAAGTTATTTGTATAGCATCTTTCATAGACAGCAGTCACAAAGTGCTTCACAGTATGATGCATTGTCAACAGCACAGAAACATAGAAAAATTGTAATAAAACATAGAAAGGTTGCAGTACATATTAAAATACTACATAGAACAAGGGAATTAAATAAAACAGAAACAGAAGGTACTAGAACTATTATAATGCAAATGATGTACAGAACGCAATTATGACAATACTAATTAAAGGCTTGTTTAAATAGATGTGTCTTAAGGTGTTTTTTTTTAAATATCCACACACTCCAAGGTTCTCAAGGCTAAAGCGAAAGAGTTCCAGAGCCTAGGGGCCACTGTACAGAATGAATGGTCACCTCTTGCTTTAGTCCTGGGGACAATTTAAAGGGCTTGGCTAGAGGACCTCAGAGCCCGTCTAAAAGTCTGTTTTTGTAAAAGGTCCATGATGTATGAGGGAGCTTGACCGTGCAAAGCCTTGTAAGTCGTTACTAAAATGTTGAAATCAACTCTAAAACCAATTGGAAGCCAGTGCAATGCCTTAAGTGCGGGAGTAACATGTGATATTCTACTGGATATTGTCAGTAGCCTAGCAGCAGCATTTTGAACCACCTGCAGACGGTTCGAAGAAGTCTTGTTAATGCAAGTATACAACGCAATTACAATAATCCAGGCGAGATGTAATTAATGCATGAATGAGCATCTCCATCTCCTTTTATGAGACCACAGGTCTAATCTTAGCTATGTTCCTTAGATGAAAAAAGCAGTTGCGTACCACAGATTTTATACGTTAAAACACGATTGTCAAAAACGACACCCAAGTTTCTCATATTACAGCAATTGGAAGAAGATAACAACCCAAAAGTCGGCCTAATCTTGTGTGTGTGCATGTGTGTGTGCGTGTGTGGGGCTTGTGTGGCTAATAGCTAGCCTATTGAAGTGCCCGTCATGTGGTGAAAGCAGTGTCAGAAGTGCACGGCTTAAAGAACTGCATTGCCCGGGGTATGTACAGTATTTGATTACCTTCTGTGCACATACACACACACACACACACACACACACTCACCATAATTGCTTTGAATAAATAAAAAAGTATAAATAAATACATATTTAAATGGTAGGTTACTTCCTGTAATTCTTAAAGTCCGAGCTGTCTAGAAAGTGTTTTCTGGACACGGCAAACAAACTTGCAAGGTGTTTTTGCAAACTGCAAACAAGTTTCACTGCAAGCAAACCGAACCATGGTTCAGTTTGATCCGGACCGAGACCACCTCTTTTGGTCGGACCAAATTCTGGTGCTTTGGTCCGGACCGCGGACCGAGGAACCTTTCACACCTGCTATTTTGGTTCGGACCAAATTGAAAAGTCCGGACCAAACAAGATAGGTGTGAAAAGCACCCTTAGAGTGGTTTCATGCTGCCTGATATCAACAAAGTTTATTGTTTATAAACTTTATATCAAATCATAAGAAAAGAATCTGTTGCCCCATTTCAACAGACCCAACCCAACTGACAGAGATGTCAATCAAAGATGATTGTGTGCACACCCACACAGCCCTGAGAAGCAAACGATAGGAACAATGTACTGAACTGTCCTCAGCTCTGTGTGTGTGTGTATGTGTGTGTGTGTGTGTGCATGTGTGTGAGTGTGTGTGCATAGGTGTGCATGTGTGTATGCGCATACAAATATGTATAAGTAAAAGTGGTAATATTAAAATCACTGGCAGGGTTTTGTGTAGACAAACATACAAGTTCACACATCTCAGATGTGGCTGAATGTTGACAGCTCTCTACAGCTAACATTCACACATGCATGTGCATGGCAGGCATTCTATTAAGGCACAACGAGGGCCAAGACAGACTGTCATCTGCACTGAGTAAGTGTTGTGTGTTAAAGGTGCAGTCAGCTATTCCAAGCTAAATCTAAGATAATACACTTTTTGTCAAATTCAACAAATATCAACTCACATTTCGCTAGTTTACCGTTCTCTGTGCATGTTGAAAAAAAAAACAGATACTTCTACACAGCCCTGGCTCCATAAATAGTAACATAAACAAAGTGGCGAACACCGCTCACATCAACAAACTGTAGTACTAAGTTTTGCAATGCAGTTCTATGTATGAGGCACTGAGGAGGGCCGCGGAGCGACACTGATTTGATTTGATCTTGAAGTTAGCCAGAATGACTGACCCTGCCTTTAAGTTGGAGGAGAAAAATATAGCTGCTAACCTGACAATTTTATTGCAAAGCTGGTGACACCTCAAGCCGCAAGGATTTGAAGCTGTTCCCACTGATTCTCGTGGCATGGATTCAAGAGGGCAGATGCTTTCAAAAAGATACTTTGCATGTGATTAGATGAACCTATGAACCAGCAGTCTGTATTTATCCACTCTTGCAGTAGAAAAGTCCGGAAAAGAGTGAAAACATATTTTCCATTGCGAAAAGCCTTTGCTCTTCAAATACATTCTAAATAAACTGATGCTATATTGTCATAATATCTAGGTATTTTCAACTCCATAAAGTTGTTTTTAAAACGCCTACGTCACACCTAAACCACACCCGTCTATACTACGACATTGATTGGCAACACACTAGGTTAACCAGCCTGAAACACCTCGATTTCCAAGATGATTCTTGTGGCGACGTCACAAGACAGAAGGCTAAATGGTTCCAATGTAGTGTGATGAAGGACCTTATCAAGCACAGGGCCGTGGATGCAGCCCGGACTGCTTGAGCAGTCCTCTTAATAAAGGTGGTTAGTGATGATGAAGAAAGATTGCTGGTATTTGAACTTCAGAACCTCAGAAGCTCCACCCCACAACACTGGACACGTACTGCTGCCAAAGCTTACCGCTGCTGAATATTTCATGTTCTCATCCAGACCTATCTGTCAAATTCACAAGTTGGACATCTGTTTTGCATATTCTGGCAAATCCATCTCTCTCTGGTTCTCTCTCTCTGGTCCTCTGTGTCTCTCTCTCACTCAGACATGATGGATCCAGATCCCTGATAGATCTCCCTGCCTCTGTGTTCTGCCTCGTCTCAGCGTGCAAACGTGTGAGAAATATATCACTCTGTCCTCTATAGATTAGTTAGGTCTGAGTTCTATTATTTTTTTATTTTCTTTAGACGTGTTAGGTAATGGCTGAACCATCCATCGTACCGGAGAGAGACTGCTCATGTCTAGATGTGCGTTGGTAAGGTTCTTAGAACACGCTCGCACATCAAAGCCTCATTCCATTAGAACTATAGATAACACAGGGATAATAATCACATGTACTTCTGTCATCAACACAAAACTCACAAGCAGTGTGTATTACCAAGCAGTGCTCTGCCAAATACAGAGGCGACTACTAGAGAATGCAAAGGTAGATTTAGACATTAGACCTGTGAGGTCGTGTCGTCGCTGCTCACAGTCGGCAGCGCATCCATCACATATATACTGTACACTGTTACGTGTACAGTAGCTATATATGCCTTTACTTCTCGTAATTGACAAACTCCAGCTAAGTTAATCACAGACCACGGTGGGCCGAATATTAAAGACATTGTTCTCATAGGGAAAATCGGTTAGACCCAAGACGTCTTTGAGGCAGGGGGACCCAGAAATGACGTATGACTTTCTAAGTGTGTTCAAGCCCTCTGTGATATGACTGCTTTCATTCACGCATTCAACACACCCATGCAGGCAGAAAGAGACTCACTCGTTCATTTTAAGCATTAGACTGACGCAAATGTGCTCATTCCAACACTGGAGTGCCAGGATATTTAATGGCCAATATCAGCTTTAAAGATATGGACTTCTATATCGTTATAGCAACCAAACACAAAAACGCTGTGACACAAGCAGGCGCACAGACACAAAATGCTCAAACGCACACACACACACACACGCACACACACACACACACACACACACACACACACACATGGGCAGTTAATACAAGAAAAGCAATTTGCGCATGCCACATGTATTGGTGCAGAGCCTGATGGCAGATAAACACAATGTAAGAAACGGGGAAAGGAGAAGATTGAGAGATTGACCAAAGATTGAAATTCTTTCTTCCGGATCTGAATTGCTGACAAGTTATTAGAGAGGCAGTGGAACAGAGTTGTGGTGAGGTCAATCGCTGTTAAAACACAGCCAGAAAGACGCAGTATTATATTTATAGCAAAGTTTCAGTCATGAAGTACGGCTATCTCTGTAAATACAGGCACAAATACAGCATATCGTTTTATAGACACGCTATTGCGGTTCTGCTTGACATCCAATAAAATAGCCTGCAGCCGCCGATAAAACCTTCAAGAACATCTTTTTCAACAAAACTACCACACAATAACAGCCATTCATGAACTAGACATCTTTAATAATCCGCATACCAGATACATTTAAAGTTTAACTGGCAGGTCCCGTCTCAATAGTCAGCTTGTTGCCGTAAAGTATTAGCCTATTGCTGAGAAACAACATTACGCTATCGTGGAAGGCTATGAGTCTAACTCAGTCCTAGCCAAGATTGGTGGTAAGAGGCAAAATCTAAGGCTTTTGACTTTTGTTTATTTTTAGATTCCTTTCCTTCCTCAGGTAGCCCAGAGAAACCCTGTAGGGCCCAATGAGATTAGTGATCTCGTCCCTGACGATACAAACTGCATTAGACCCACGCAGACCCGCTGAGAGGCCCCTGCTGAGACGGAGAAGGGATCTACGCAGTGCCCTGGAGAGAGGCAAACTCATTACCCTGCTAATGGCTGCAGGGCAGAGCCCCTCGACCCAGCCACTCAGCTGCACCGGAGAGGAAATCAAACTCACACCCAGCCAAATGGATTCCTTCCGAGCCAAGGTTAGTCAGAGAGGAGAGAGGGAGAGAACAATTAGGCAATCTGCTCTGCGGCTCTTAAAGCACTAGACTTGGAGAGACATCATATAACAGGCAGACTCTTGTAAACAGAAACATCAGCTCCATGTTTAGGCTAACTTGATGGGGAAATTGACTTGCCACAGCTCTCCACCATTTCGGAGATTCGTTCGTCAAATTTTGTGGCAACAGTTGGATCCAGTAATTGTGTAATTGCATGACTCTAACACAGGCTATAATAAGACACTGTTAATAACACAAACCCCTCACAGACACAAATGTCATACATGCATATGGGCAACACACATGCACGTGTGCGCGCACACACACACGCAAACACGAGCACACACACATACACACATACCATTTTCACATGTGAAGGCGGATTCACAAGTGGAGCCAATTAGTCTGACACTGACGGGGGGGGGGTTGTGGAGTTAGGACACCAGTCAGTCAATGCTCCATCTTCCCTCAGTGCACAGACAGAGGACATCAAACAAATGTCATCACGTCACTTATGGCCAGCGTCTATATCAATATAGATGTGTATATTCCAAGTTAAAATAAAAAGGATGAAAAGCCCTGTGGTGACTTTATCAAACCACATTCAGCTGAAAGAATATAGTAATAACTGCAGAATAATAAAATAATACCACAAAAAAGACAATCCCGAAGATAATAAACTTTTGTGACAAGAAACAGGCTCAGTTGCAACTACATAATTGTTTCATTAATAACTTAACTTAATGCGATTACAAAAATATTAAGAAACCAATGCTTTACATTCCTGTGTTACAGACAAATGTAATGTGTTTACAGCAATGCGTTACTTTGCAATGCTTTACATTTCTACCTTATAGATAAAAATGTGATTACAGTAATGTGTTATTTTGTAATGCATTACAAATGAACACACTACCCCAACACTTGCTACTGAGCAATATGTCTATTTTCTCCAGCTGGACAGCTGAGACACGTGAGCTACTGTACATCCGGTTGGCATTCTTCACTTCAGATCAGCCACCAACACTGTGAATCGTAGCCACAGCCTGATCCCTACCTGGGGGTGTCCTGGGGAGATACGCGGAGGACAAGGTAAGCAGAATGAAGCCTGGCTTTAGGATTTACTAAAGGTAAATGTGTCCCATCCATCAACGGGCTGCCACAGTGGAGAGCGATGGCATCATCCGCAGCAATATTAACAATAACTAAATAAATCAACGATGTATAACTGAGTATGACTTTAGCACACCACAGTTAAATGGACTGCATATATGATTACATATACCATTTTGTTTTGCTCCAATAGGCCTAGTTTGCATACGGTCGTCCCCTGTATTAATGATGACCTTTGGCTAAATATTTCACTTCAACAGCTATACAAAGGTAGTTATGGGTTTCCTACCTTGTTATTAGTGCATCCTGTCTCACAGCAGCATATATAGGCATGCTTCGATTCTTTTGTTAGCAGACAAAGGTACAAGAAGGTGTTGTGCCAAAATTTGTATGTCTGCCGAAAACTGGACAAAATGGCTAAACTGGTAATAAAGGACTTGACAAATGATCATCTAGGACACATAGCAGGTGAAATAATGTTGAGTCATCAAGATAATTGCAAAAGAGATCATGTATTTATTTCTTATATGCTGCTTAACGTAGATCATGTTGAGATACGTGTGCATGTGTTGGTGAAGTCAGCGTGACGTCTGCAGTAAATAAGTCTATTATGAAACTATTGGAACAGCTTTTAAACAATCAGCTTTGCTACTGTACAACGGTTTGTATCGCTTCATCTGGCTCTCCCACCATTATGAAAGAGATGTTTACTTCAACGGGATTGCATTTAGCCACCCTCACAGGTCGCTGATTGGTCCGGCAGCAATCCAGGGTGGTTTAGCGAATATTAAAGTGAACAGCGTTTCCAGACCGTAATCTCAGCGATCATTCATCTGAGAGCACACACACACACACACACACGCACGCACACACACACACACACACGTGGCAGGCCAGCCAAAGCAGCAGTCTCAAAAGGCTGTGGACCTTCAGCCTCGCCCTCGGGGAGCAGATCGGACGTGGACCAAACACCAGCTCCAGTCCATGTCTCTTGGCAGGGCCAGCCGCCTGTCTGTCCACCTGACTGTGTGTGCATGTCTGTATGTCTGTCTGCCTGTCTGTCTGTCTAACTGTTTGACTATATGACTGTTTATGTATTTAACTGTCTGTTTGACTGACTGTTTAACTATCTGTCTGTCTGTCTGTCTGTCTGTCTGTCTGTCTGTCTGTCTGTCTGTTTAACTGTCTGTCTGACTGTCTGTTTGTTTGTTTGTTTAACTGTCTGTCTGTCTGTCTGTCTGTCTGACTGCCTATCTGTCTGTCTGTTTAACTGTCTGTCTGTCTGTCTGTCTGACTGCCTGTCTGTCTGTTTAACTGTCTGTCTGACTGTTTAACTGTCTGTCTGACTGCCTGTCTGTCTGTTTGTTTGTTTAACTGTCTGTCTGTCTGACTGCCTGTCTGTCTGTCTGTCTGTCTGTCTGTCTGTTTAACTCTCTGTCTGACTGTCTGTCTGTCTGTCTGTCTGTCTGTTTAACTGTCTGTCTGACTATCTGTCTGACTGCCTGTCTGTCTGTTTGTTTGTTTAACTGTCTGTCTGACTGTACGTTTGACTGCCTGTCTGTCTGTTTACCTGACTGGATGTGTGAGTGACTGAAGTGATTCCAAGTAAGTTCATGCTCCCCCCCCCCCCCAACCCCCCAGCCATATGGCACCTGGTCCTTGTTCCAGTTAAACCCAGTCCCCCGGGGGCCCGGCGCCAGGCTAGCTGCGGTGGCCACAGCCGGTATTGCATCCAAATGCTTTAATTTAATTCAGTCTGAGAACTCTCAATTAAGGGAGAAAACCCCCGACCAATCAGCATCCAGGTGGGTAGTGCAGCTGTTGCCATTCGCAATTAGCAATTATTTTCATGTCATCAGAAAATCACCACACACACACACGCACACGCGTACACACACACACACACACACGAACACACGCACACACGCACACACACACACACACACACACACACACACACACACACACAGGGAGTGTGATACCATTCTCTGCTGAAATTACAGTACTCTACTATATCCTTACAATACTACAAGTGGTTTGCTGCTATAGTGATGTTTAAAACACATTGTTGTAATCTTTACTTGAATGTGCCATGCGGTAAAATCAGATAAATCTTCTATCATTTATTCATTTAGTCAGTTCAGGTCATTCAGTCATTTATTCATTATATTAGTTTTTTGTATTTTCACAGAATGTCAGCAAGGCTATTAGAGGTCTATGTGTGCGTGTGTGCGTGCATGTGTAGGTGTGTGTGTGTGTTTGTGTGTGTGTGTGTGTGTGTGTGCTTCAGGGGACACTATGAAGCCCCTGATCTCCACATACAACATCTGGTGGTCCACACTGAGGCTCTCCAGGCAGAGATGAACAATAAACTCCCACTGGCTTGTTGAAGCACATGTAGGCTACTGTATATGCACTGTTACTGTATATATACTGTTACTGTATGTACTGTTACTGTATATGCACTATTGCTGTATATGCACTGTTACTGTATATGTGCTGTTACTGTATATGCACTATTGCTGTATAGGTACTGTTACTGTATATGTACTGTTACTGTATATTCACTATTGCTGTATATGTACTGTTACTGTATATGTAGTTACTGTATATGCACTATTGCTGTATATGTACTGTTACTGTATGTGCTGTTACTATATATGCACTATTGCTGTATATGCACTGTTACTGTATATGTACTGTTACTGTATATGCACTATTGCTGTATATGCACTGTTACTGTATATGTACTGTTACTGTATGTGCTGTTACTGTATATGCACTATTGCTGTATATGCACTGTTACTGTATATGTGCTGTTACTGTATATGCACTATTGCTGTATATGTACTGTTACTGTATATGTGCTGTTACTGTATATGCACTGTTACTGTATATATACTGTTAATGTATATGTAGTTACTGTATATGCACTGTTGCTGTATATGCATTATACGAGGGAAGGAAGTTAAAAACATTAAATTAGTAAATCATATTCACATTCATATAATACAATTTGGCATCTAATTTATAACAAATCAATGGCAATTAAATGTAATTTAAATTTAAATTTAAGGTATGCTGTAGTTAGCGATTGTAAGATAATACATTAACTATACATTGTCTAATCACCAAATTTCTATTTCTATTTGTGGTACATGTTAAAAAAATAATCTGGTACTTCTACACAGCCTTGGCTCTATAAAAAGGAACACAAAAAAAGTGGTAAACACCACACAAAACAACAATGCCCTAGGCTTTGCAATGCATTTCCAATGCATCTGAGGAAGCACGCTATGGCATTGAACGGAGAGACGTTTGTATTTTGATTTGAGTTCGAAGATAGCAAATGTTCTAGAGAATGACAGACCTTGTCTTTAAATTAAAAATGCATAGTAAATACAATCAGGCATCTAATTAATTTATAACAATCAATGACAATTACATTTAATTTGAAGAAAACATTGTACGACTTTTTTATTTAATTAAAATATAATACACATTTATATATCTGGAATGTCTCTCAATTAAATACGGATTACTTTCAAACTAACACACTACATTTTCTTTGTTGGCAACTATAGCTGAGAGTACCTTTTATTTCAGAAAATTAATTTGACACAATTTTCATGCAGAAAGAGTTTGATTTTAGGTTGTTGTCCATTTACAATATAACCATATGGAGCCTCTCTTTTACATTATAACCCTATGGAGCGGACTGTGTTTTACATTATAACCCTATGGAGCCTCTGTTTTACATTATAACCCTATGGAGTGGACTGTGTTTTACATTATAACCCTATGGAGCCTTTTGTTTTACATTATAACCCTATGGGGTGGACTGTGTTTTACATTATAACCCTATGGAGCCTCTGTTTTACATTATAACCCTATGGAGTGGACCGTGTTTTACATTATAACCCTATGGAGCCTCTGTTTTACATTATAACCCTATGGAGTGGACCGTGTTTTACATTATAACCCTATGGAGCCTCTGTTTTACATTATAACCCTATGGAGCCTTTTGTTTTACATTATAACCCTATGGAGTGGACTGTGTTTTACATTATAACCCTATGGAGCCTCTGTTTTACATTATAACCCTATGGAGTGGACCGTGTTTTACATTATAACCCTATGGAGCCTCTGTTTTACATTATAACCCTATGGAG
>JAODUK010000499.1:0-13645 GCA_027564635.1 Typhlichthys eigenmanni | reverse complement strand
CCCCTACCCCAACACACAGACACACACACACACACCTACCCCAACACACATAGACACACACACACACACACACACCCCTACCCCAACACACATAGACACACACACACACACACACCCCTACCCCAACACACAGACACACACACACACACCTACCCCAACACACATAGACACACACACACACACACACACCCGTCCCATCCCTCCAAGAGTTCTCTGTACCCACCAGCCTGTTTCACACGAGTACGTTGATATGGGCAGAAAAGATGGATGAGAAAAAAGAAAGGCTGAATCACCCTGGGTCCTCTTCACTTTCTCTCTTGCTCTCTCTCTCCCTTATTCTCTCTCTCTCTCTCTTCTTCTCTCTCTCTCCCTTATTCTCTCTCTCTCTCTCTCTTCTTCTCTCCATCTCTCTCTCTTCTTCTCTCCCTTATTCTCTCCATCTCTCTCTTATTCTCTCTCTCTCCCTTATTCTCTCTCTCTCTCTCTTCTTCTCTCCATCTCTCTTATTCTCTCTCCCTTATTCTCTCCATCTCTCTCTTATTCTCTCTCCCTTATTCTCTCTCTCTCTCTCTCTTATTCTCTCCATCTCTCTTATTCTCTCTCCCTTATTCTCTCTCTCTCTCCCTTATTCTCTCTCTCTCTCTCTTATTCTCTCCATCTCTCTTATTCTCTCTCTCTCTCCCTTATTCACTCCATCTCTCTCTTATTCTCTCTCTCTCTCCCTTATTCTCTCTCTCTCTCCCTTATTCTCTCCATCTCTCTTATTCTCTCTCTCTCTCTCTTATTCTCTCCATCTCTCTTATTCTCTCCATCTCTCTTATTCTCTCTCTCTCTCCCTTATTCTCTTCATCTCTCTTATTCTCTCTCTCTCTCCCTTATTCTCTCTCTCTCTCCCTTATTCTCTCCATCTCTCTTATTCTCTCCATCTCTCTTATTCTCTCTCTCTTATTATCTCCCCCCCCCCTTCACCACCACCCTGTTATTCTGGGATGTTCCTCTTCATGTCATGTGACAATTAGCAGGGAGACTTTTGTCCCTGGGGGAGACTGCCAGACCACTCCACTGATCCCCGTCTATGGAGCATCTGAATGGAGAGGAGAGGGGAGGAGGGGAGGAGAGGAGAGGGGAGGGGAGGGGAGGGGAGGAGGGAGAGAGAGGAGGAGAGAGGAGAGGAGAGGGGAGGAGGGGAGGAGAGGGGAGGGGAGAGGGGATATAGCAAGTGTGTGTGTGTGTGTGTGTGTGTGGGGGGGGGGGTGGGTCAAACAAACCTTTTAATTGAATAAGGTGTTAGTTTTCCCATGAGAATGCTCTCTGCTCACGGGGGAAGACCCCCCCTCCTCTCCACACACACACTCACTGTCCCCACCTGACATGAAGATGCGCTCACACCAAACTGGAGCCCCCCCCTCCCCAGAAAGGAGTAACCTAAACATTAGAAAGGTTGTTGTTACCACAGAGACATTTTATCAGAGCAATTAATCAGTACAATCCCATAAATGACCTATAACTCATAAATCTACATTGATAAGCATCTCCCCAACCCCCCACCCTCCCTCCACCCCAATTCTGTTTTAGGTTAAATAGAGAAACGGAGGAATTCTGCTCCTGCCACAGATAGAACAGGGAGATGCCAAGCCAGTCAAATCCTCTCCTGCCTCGTCAATACAGTGTTTTCTTTACAGTTGGCAGGGGGTGCACAATGGGAGATGGCAAACACACACACACACACACAGGCACGTGTGTACACTTACACATCAATGAAAGGGCAGCGCCTCTAGAGGAATACTGTGTGTGTGTGTGTGCATGTGTGTGTGCATGTGTATGCGTGCGTGTGTGTGTGTGCCTGTTTAGACAAGGATGTGTGTGTGTGTTTATGCATATATGTGTGTATGCGTGTGCATGTGTTTGTGTGCGCATGTGCGTGTGTGTCTGTGTGGATGCATGTGTGTGTGTGTGTGCCTGTGTGCCTGTGTGTGCATGTGCGTGTGTGTGTGCGTGTGTTTGTGTGTGCATGTGTGCGTGTGTGTGTGTGTGTGTGTGTACATGTCTGTGTGGATGCATGTTCTGAAGAAGTCAGTTGAAATAAATGTAATGATTATTTTGTCACGTCTCACAAAACTCTCTGAATTAAAGTAAACTTTATATTTATATAGAGTATTTTTATTTATGTATGTATTTATAGTGAACATCAAACTGATATTAATATATTGATATTCATTTTATCCCATTTTCAAAAGACAGTAAATTATTACTTTTAGCTTACTTTGTCTCAGCACGGAAAACATGTCTTTATTATCTTTTTCTATTTTTTATTATTATTATGTATCCTACAAATAAACAAATCTATTTTTAACTGATGATTTATGTGAAAACCCACCCCTCCTATAGTTGTAGTGAATGGGGAAACTAGGGATAGCTACAGAGACCAAAAAGGTGGACATGTTGACATTGGGGTCTATGGGGATTGACTTGTTTTTGGACACAGCCTCAAGTGTCAAGCTATTCAACAAACTGCAAATTTTGCCGTTATGGTTTAATTTCTTCAGCACAAACTGTGGAGGCATCTTAGAAAATAGTATATTGCAGAGCCATGTAGAGAGAGAGAGTTGCCTCATCTCGGTTTTTTTCACAGCAACGGAGCATAAAAATATTTCCCGGAAGTTAGCCTAAAAACTGTAATAAAAGTACACTATATATTATATTTTAAATGTCAATCAATGCAATAATTGACTACTAATTACCAATAAATGAAGATATATATATCTGTGAAAACATATTCAAATTGCCCACCAAGCACATCCTGGAACTATTTTGCCATTGGTTTGGCCTCTCCATGAACCATGTGACCTTTGAAAATGTTGAACGTCCGTTGGCGTAACTATGTTATTTCCATGGCTCTGATATATTGTAGATCAGCAAAAATCCACGCCTATTGCCCCACCAATACATTACCTGTATGTGTGCCTCTGCAAAAAAACGATACAAGTACATAAATAAATAAAATGAAATATTTAGTTACATTTTCTTCGTTGCGGAAATTAAGATATTGACCAAATGTCTACACAACAGGTAAAATGTAGAGAGCTCTGCTTACAAGTTATAGGCAGTCTAAATACACGTGGCCTGGTACACAAACACACACTGACACACAAACATCCCTCTTTGTCCTCTTTAGCTTTGTTCCTGCTGCATATTGTCTCAGAGGAAGATGTGAGTTCATTCACTCGTTCATTCATTGCCCCTTCATTTGCTCACATATCACACACAGCCGATGTGTGTGTGCGTGTGCATGTGTGCGCGTGCGTGTGCGTATGCGTGTGTGTGTGCGTGTGTGTGTGTGTGTGTCAGGGCAAGGACAAAAAGCAGTGAGCAAATGTGGCATCCAGTTACAGGTGGTCGTATCGAAGCTCTTTGGTGTGAATAGACCCAGAAAGGGTAGAGGTACCTTTGAATCCTGCATGAAAGGACGAGGTGGGAGGGGTGGGGTCGCTGGGGGAGGGGTGGGATATTTGGCACGCTGCCAGAAAAGGGGACACCTTCATTTCTCCAATGGCAGCGGTGCATGAAAAAGGGAAGCTATGTGAGGAATCTCTCTCTCTCTCTCTCTCTCTCTCTCTCTGTGTTTGTGTGTGTGTGTGTGCCTTTCAGTAAAGCGGAGCGAGCGAGAGGGTGCCTTTTGGGGCGGGATGCGTTTACTCTCCCATGCTAGTTTAGTGTGAAGAGCCTTGTAAGACAAGCGTGATGACACAGAGCGGGGTGTCAGTGTGTGTGTGTGTGTGTGTGTGTGTAGGGTGCACCATGACTCTTTTCATCATTCGTCAATGCCTTGCTCATCGATTAGGGAGAGGAAAACACTTAAAGGTCACATGGCTACATACACTAAACAAGAAGATAGCTTGTGTGTGTACTGCTCATTTTAAATAGTCATACAGCCTCTGAGTATTGAGAAGCCATACATAAATATACTAGCTAATAACTAACTATATAATTCACACATTGTTGTTTTGTATATCGCAAAATATTTGCTGTTACTGTGGCTTTTCTTTCCAAGATGTTGTTTTTACAGCTTGCCATGTGGGAAGAAATTAACAAAAACATACATATGTACATACAAAATATTATGATGGATCTCGAAAACAGAGTACAGATGCACCTCGTGGCCAGGGTAGCCGCTAAAGGTTCGAGTTACATAAAGGTTTCAATATACCATATTTATCCTCTTAAAGGATTTGATGTAACGTATTTTATTCTTTTAGTTTTGATGTATCGTATTTTATCTGCTTGAAGGTTTCGATGTAACGTATTTTATCCTATTCAAGGCATCTACAGTATTTTAGTGTCGCAATATTACGTTGTGCGATACTTTATTGATTCTCTATAACACTGTGTAGATTATACATAGTTATTTTTATTTACTTATTTATTTTTGTTCAATGTATTTGTAAAAGGCACCATGTACAAAATATATTAACCTAAAAAGAAAAAAATCCTTGTTACCAGATTTTGTTTAAAGCTAATTTCCATCTGCAAAACAAGTTTTTTTTTTACAGCATCGGAATATATCGAATTGTGGCCCCTATATCGTATCGCCAGATTCTTGCCAATACACAGCCCTAGTATTTTATCCTTTTTTTTGTCTTTACCCTATTTTGTAAATGTTTTTAAATGTTTGATCTAAGTTTTTATTGTGGTTTTTACATTGATACGGTTATCATCTTCTTTTACCATGTAAAGTGCCTGAGTACTTTTTAAAGGCAAAATAAATTAAATGTATTATTATTATTATTATTATTATTATTATTATTATTACCGGATTTTTACCTCTTGAAGGTTTCGATATACTGTATTTTATCCTCTTGAGGTAATTTTTCTAATCTTCTCACACCTGAGAAACAGAGAGAAGCATTATAGAGCTCACTGGGCAACAATACTGATGCCCTCAACCAAAACAGGCATCATGTCTCGGGCTCCATTCATATTATGACAATAGCAACAGTATAAGTGTCAAAGCAAAGGAGGAAGTACCATCTTGGATTAACCACATTTCTGGGACAGTTCTCTGGACATAGAGAGCATATTCGGGACTATCACGTTGACGTCACTGCCAGACAGCTGAATGTGCACTGGCTGCAGAGGAATTGCACACCAGAAAGCTCCTACAAAGCTCCTTTAAACCCACACTGATCCATCTGCCTTAGACCTCCACACCCGCTTGCGGTTTACCATTCAGCATGCCCCGCCCATGTCCTTACATGGTCATGGGGGAGGAGCATCGGGCAGGTGTGAGAGCTTTGAACTTCTTTGCAGGTGTAATGCCTTTGAAATGTTCTTATTGTGTAACTTACTCAATGAGTTTCATGTCTACAGTATATCTTCATTCAGTGTATTAATCTCAGGCAAAACACTAGCAATCACAAATGCAATGTTTGCAGTCTGCATTAATGCATAGAATTCCACTTTACATTGTTCAGAACTCTCAGATGTGAATGTACCACAGCAGGTGACTCCTGGATGAACAGAAGTGTTAATTAATATTGCGAGCAATTGATACTAGTGCTTAATTCCCAAATGAATGAAAATAAAACAGAAAATCTGATTAAAATACAAAATCTGCAACAATGATTTTCTTTCCTTTTGTATAGATTATGTTGTCAATTTAATGTCATTACTTTTGACTATAAAATTAAAGTATAATCCTAAATTTACGTTTTATAATAAATTGTCTTGCCTTGAGACGTCCAGCCGTGAATAAAGGTTTGGAATGATACTAGTACTAATATTAGCCTAATGATACATTTGAGAATGGTCTTTGTTCTATGCTCACCATGTTGATACCCTCCGTAGCCACGCGTGACTTGCAGGAACCACATCACAAACCATCTAATAAATGTCCTATGACACAGTAGAATCCCAACTCATCGTCGGGACAGTTCCCATACATTGCTCCCACCGTGCCTAAGCTGTTATCGTGGCTAGCTACAAGACTGTGCTAGAGCAGCACGCCTCTGCCTTTCAAACAGTATAGGTGGCACAGTAGGCTAGCTTATTGCCTTCTCCGGTCATAGTCCAGATCTCCTGTTTCGCTCCCATAGACTGTACGGTTAGCCTGGAGGGATGATTCTGAGCCGGGCTTGCAGCCAAATGGTTGTACACAGCCCAGTGGCTTGTTAGACACTTTCCAGACACTTTTAGTTAAACACCTAACCCCTTCCTCAACTGTCACTGCCAACGTCTCCCGAAGCAAGGCATTTTAACCCCCCATCGGCGCTAATTGTTCTGGGAAATCCTTTTAACACAGTTTGAAATGAATGAGTTCTATATAGAAAATACATTAAAAGTAAAATGTCTACATTTATATTATTATTATTTTCTATTTACTATTCTCTAAATTCCCATTTAGAAATAGAAATGTGAATATTCATAAATGTTATGCACACTCATCAATTGTGTCACAAAGAAACATATATGTTTGCCCCAGATGTACGGTGAGGGGTAGAGAGTGGAGGGGTGTTGTAATGCAGGTTTCAACCACAAGGGGTCATTCGGGACGTAAATCGAGGCATGTGCCTGTGACAACTGTACTGAATCCTTTGCGTGGAAATGTACACACACGCTCACACACAAACAAACAAACAAACACACAGACATGCACACACATGCACACATGCATGCACGCGCACACACACACACACACACACACACACACACACACACTGAAGATGGACTAGTGGCCGTCTATTCAGCTAAACATTATAAAACCTAAACCTATAAAAACAGGGCTCAATATTGTTTATTCTTCACAGTTTAGCAGTCAGCTGATAAACACATATTGCCACAAAGTGCCACATCACATACTGTACATCCAGTAGCTCTCAAACTGACGCCATTGTATGTTCATACATTCTGTGTGCCACTGGCTTCCTAATCTTAGGACTGTCTTGTGGTGATACGGTAATATGTGACGCCACGCAGCACTTACGGTGTG
This sequence comes from Typhlichthys eigenmanni, assembly GCA_027564635.1. Classification (NCBI taxonomy): domain Eukaryota; kingdom Metazoa; phylum Chordata; class Actinopteri; order Percopsiformes; family Amblyopsidae; genus Typhlichthys; species Typhlichthys eigenmanni. The sequence goes on along the minus strand of JAODUK010000499.1, from coordinate 6,660 downwards.
CAACAGAGAACACAACAAACACAACAAAGCTCTAGAAACAGGGTCAACGGCACACAAAGTTTGAGATGTAATAAACGACATCAAATAGTAGTGGCCAGGTAAAGAAACCGAAGAAGAGATTTCATGCCATTCGTACAACAGAGAACACAGAGAACAGAGGGGAATAAAGACACACAAGTGATGCCTGTCTTTCCCACAGATGAAAGACATCCAGCAAAGAGGAGGAAAAGCCTTTTCTTGTCGGGATGAAAACAAGAATCAGCGGGGCTAAAGGTAAAGAGAGGGCGCTCATATCATGGCAGGCTGTGTTCAAAAGCCACACCTGTTGTTTGGCCTGTCTATGCATCTCTCTCTCTCTCTCTGTCTGGTTGTCCCTATCTGTCTCACCACACAGAGACGCAACAAGCAGGCACTTCAAACAAGCCACTACCACACCCAGTAAAACACACAGGTACACGGCCATATCTAAGCATAGGGACACATTGGCGGGGTGGGTTTGAGAACTTCAAGATAGGTATTTGGAGTAAACACCAAACAGCAATTTATCAAATGCTCAAAATCATTTTGTACATTACAGATTGATTTGAAGGGGTTTATTCAGGACTTTGTTTTGTGTGTAGACTAATTTTAGCTTCTCCAAATGACAAATCGATAAATATGAGACCACTAATTCTCTATTGCACTAAAATTGGCAGAAATATTACAAGGAGAAAAAAATAAAAACATAATTATAACTGTAGTGAAATGTTAATATTTTAACCTGTGATTTCCTGTGACACCAGTATTATCTTTAGGCCCAGACCATATCTTCCCACGGACATCTGCCCACATGTGAAAACTGTCACAATCACTGTATTCTAATGTTGGAATGTTTATTCACAATGTTCTATTCTTTCTGAAAACAAGTTTTCCAGGACTGCGTAAGTAGGCGGTACACACTACTTGATTTATGTTGATTGACAACTCTCCTGTGTCCATTTAGTCGAGGATGTGAGACCAAACTTCTGTCTCACCTCACAGAGACTCTGAGTAGATGTCTGATAAGCCAAATATCTCAATAGACCTGTGTGAGGGGCCCGTGGCATTTAATATCTGAAAATCATCTCGTGACCCCTCCTCTGTGTCTAGCGACCCTCCGGGATATCCTGACCCACACTTTGAGAAACACTGATCTAGCCCTTAGTGCTGCGGGCTAGTCCAGGGTATGTACGATGTACAGTAAAATGGGTGTGATGGCACATAGATGATATGGAAATATAACACAGCAACAACTGTGTTCGCTGAAATGCTGTGGGTGTACTGCACAGTAGCACAAAAATACTGTTAACGGTATAGGAAGCGATTGTGCGCTTTTTGTCAAATTCGGCAGATATCTCCTGGCGGTCCGCTAATTTGTCGCTCTCTCCGCGTGATGAAAATATGATCCGATACTTCTACGCAAGCCCTGGCTCTGTGAATAGGGTTACAAGACAAAGTGGTGCAGACCGCACAGAACAACAATACCCTTAGTCTTCGCAATTCGTTTCTAATATGTGGGGTCAGAGGTTCTGTGGGAGCACCTTATGGCATGTAAGAGAGATGTTGTTCTTTTGATGTGAGTTTGAATTTAGCAAGTGTTGTGCAGCATGACTGACTACAGCTAACACACCTTGGATCAGTACAGGCTACCTCGAGACATCTGTAAACACAACATCTGTAAACACAACATCTGTACATCTGTACACCTGTAAACACAACATCTGTACATCTGTAAACACAACAATATGTACACCTGTAAACACAACATCTGTACATCTGTACACCTGTAAACACAACATCTGTACATCTGTAAACACAACATCTGTAAACACAACATCTGTACATCTGTAAACACAACAATATGTACACCTGTAAACACAACATCTGTACATCTGTAAACACAGCAATATGTACACCTGTAAACACAACATCTGTACATCTGTAAACACAACATATGTACAACTGTAAACACAACATCTGTACATCTGTACACAGAGCAATATGTACACCTGTAAAAACAACATCTGTAAACACAACAATATGTCTTCTGCAGGCGACAGTGGCACACTGAGCAGAGAGCAGCAACAGGTGATGGAGAAGTCGCTGGTTTGAACCCCGCTAGCTCCTCCCTGAATGTCGAGGTGTCCCTGAGCAAGACACCTAACCCTAACTGCTCCCCCTGGTGGTGTGCTTGTAAGGGTGAATGTGAGGCTATACTGTAAAGCGCTCTATAAATCCAGTCCATTATACCATTTCCATGCAATCTGTAACCATGGCCCACCATAAATCCAAACATAAACAATACAAAATATGAGAATAAACAGTTTGGCTGGCCAGACCAGGTGCAACCAGACCCTTCAGCCAGAAGTTAAGTGAGGACAAGAAGCCTTGCACTTGAGTTACTGTGAACGTGGGGTAGAACACATCTGATCCTCATTACTAATAGACACTGAAATCTAACGCCACACTTGCCAACGTCTAGCTATAGCAGAGAGTTCCTTCACACAATGTTCTAGTTCAGTGGTTCTCATTGGGTCTCAGAAGACAATGTACCTACCTTATTATAGAGGACCTTCATTTGTTGACTGCAAATCTCCAACCAACTGCCTCTGAGGTGGTACGACTTTCCAAAGTCTCATGAAAGGCTCGTCAGTAACAATCTGACCCTTGTAAGGCTCCTTTTAAGTGTTGTTTCACAGAGGGATTTGCGAAGCAGTGTTTCTGAAGCACTTACATGTGGTCTAAATTGAGAGATGAAACTGGGACTATGAAATAATACATACGTGTGTACTTCACTTACACGGAATGCTAAAACACGCATGTCGATTTACAATCTGTACCAACGTGCACACAGGCCTCACGCAAACACAACCCACTTTGAAGTGGGTCAAACACCTCAGCAGACGTGACTGGATATGAACTCGAGCCAAGTTGCTGTTTAATTTATTTGAGACTTGACCTGACATATGAGAATGACTTTACACCCGACATACCTGGTGTTGACTTAAGACTTTGATATCTTGCTGTCTAAAAGAAATTACATTTGTCCCATTATCTGACAGCACGATGTGTGGTGTAATATTTCATAAAATTATTGTTTTGAAGTGGAGTTTTAAATATGTTATGTGGAAATATATATCATTTATGACATATTTAGTGCTCAGAGACTATACTGAGCAGTCACAACGAATTTGGGCATTTTCTGAAAAGACAAAATAAATGCCAGTGTTGTCTGTGTTGGGTCTAGCACAGACGCCCTCCCCCACAAGCCTTGGATGTGTAACATTAGGTAATTGCTTCTGTGTGGCCCCATCCAGCGGAGGAGGGGGAAGAGGAAAGGAGAGGAAGCCAGAGATTCATGGGGGAGGAAAGAGGAGAGAGGGTGAGTTTAGTTTAGAGGGGAGGCACATAAACACACACACACACACACACACACACACACACTGATGCTAACCTAGCTTGGTGTGGCGAAGAGCCTAAGGCTTTAAACTGTCTTCCTCAATCACACACACACACACGCACACACACGCAGACACACACACACACACACACACACAGACAGAGGTTCAAACTGTGCCTTGTTAACCTAATCACTAAGAAAGGAAGTAGCCAGGAAGCTCTGGTCCTGCTAGTCGGACCCACACACACAAACACACGCACACACACACAAACATACATCAACCACACACACACATGCATCTAAACACATGCTAGAACGGTACCCTGCCTTACAGGAGAGAGCGCTCCACCTCCCTCACAAGTTTTGGCTCCTTCCCCCACAGCGAGGTGACATTCCATGTTTCCAGCCCTAGACTCTGCTACCTGGGTTTGGTCCATTGAGGACCCTGACCTTCACTGCCACCCATATGACAGCGCACCAGACCCCCACGGTTCCTCCCATGAGTGGTGGGTCCATAAGATGGAGCGGAAAGTGCCACGTTGCTTCTTCGGCCTGCGCCCGGCTGGGCTCCGTGGCAAACCCAGCTACCAGGCGCTCGCCAGCGAGCCCTCCCTCTGGGCCTGGCTCCAGACAAGGACCCCGGGCTTCCTCCGGGCAGGGTAACTTCTCTCTTATGTTCTTTCATGAAGGGTCTTCTGAACCATTCTTTGTCTGGCCCCTCACCTGAGACCACTTTGCCTACCCTACCAGGAGCACAAGGCTCCAGACAACACAGCTCTCAGGGTCATAGGGACACACAAACCTCTCCACCACGATAAAGTGATGGTTCCTGGAGAGGAAAGTGCTAAGTATAGAGCAGAATATACTGTATATATATTTTTCTTTTTTTTCTTTTTTCATAAGAGTAGAGAGAAAAATAATCATTTGAGTAAGAAGAGATCGCTTGTCGAGGTGTCGAGGTGGATCGTGAAGGTGTGTTTTGAGTCTCTTGTGGAAGATGGGTAATCTTTCAGCAGTCATGACTGTTGCTGGAAGCTCGTTCCACCATTGTGGGGCCAGAACAGAAAACATTCGAGACATTCTCAGTTCCCATCTCATCCCCACCCTTGATTTACAACCCAGATCCCCCAAATATCGCTCCTGACTCCAACCATGTCAAAGCCTAAAGGCCAAGTTATGCTTCTGTGTCAAAGCTAAACTGTTGCCTACGATAGGCCTAACCTATGATGGGGCCTAACCTATGCCATAGCCTATAGGGCCTAACCTACGTCATAACCAACGGATAACGCCTGACCTACGCTGTAGCCCACATTAGGGCCTAACCTATGATAGGGCCTAACCTACGCTGTAGCCTATAAGGCCTAACCTATGATAGTGTCTAACCTACGCTGTAGCTTATAGGGCCTAACCTATGATAGGGCCTAACCTATGATAGGGCCTAACCTACGCTGTAACCTATAAGGCCTAACCTATGATAGGGCCTAACCTACGCTGTAACCTACATTAGGGCCTAACCTATGATAGGGCCTAACCTACGCTGTAACCTATAAGGCCTAACCTATGATAGGGCCTAACCTACGCTGTAACCTACATTAGGGCCTGACCTATGATAGGGCCTAACCTATGATAGGGCCTAACCTATGCCGTAGCCTACATTAAGGCTTAACTTATGATAGGGCCTAACCTTCGCTGTAACCCACGGATAGGTTCTAACCTACGCCGTAGCCTACGTCATTGCCTGAGAGTACACCTCACCAAAAATGTTACTACCCTTCCATCAACACAGCCAACGACCGTGTTTTGTGGAGGCAAGCCCACATGACAGTGCATTGGAAGACACCTTCAGCCTGAGCTTGTCTCATAGCGGCAGTAGGGTCTCGCAGACACATGGAAGTGGGAGGGTGGGGTGGGGGAGAGAAGCTGTATGAATGACATGCAGAGAAGCGGGGTGGGAGGAAGAGGTGTTGGATTGTGCCACACTGACACATAAAACCGGAGTCTCTCAGCTTTCAGATGCTTCATTCAGGGCTCTGTGCGCTTTGATATTTTAAGTAGGCATGGCAACAAAAGGAGCAGCAGCAACAAATGGCAACATTGGCTTTGGCCGGGGACAGACGGCGGTGATGCTGGTGGGGCGGGGGACAGACAGCTGGCTGCCCCCGGGGACAGTTAGTGTTACCTGGGGGAGGGACGGCCACATACTCCCCTTGCTGCTTCTTTCCATGACACTTGCTTCCACATGGGGGGATGGACACATTATCTTTAGATGTTGTGCGGTGCGGTCTGCACCACTTTGTGTTCCTATTTACGGAGCCAGTGTTGTGTAAAGGTACGGGAAATTGTTTCAGCATGTACTGCGAGGAAATATTTGGTAATTTTTACAAAAAGTGTATTAGCGTACAATCGTTTACAATACCTTTAAAGGCAGGGTTTGTATTCTCGAGAACGCTTGCTAACTTGGAACTAAAAACAAACTCCCTGCCTTTAAAATACTCACATTGGATTGATTCTCCCATGTATAGTATATGTACATGTACAGAGCGTACTCACGTGTGTAGTATGTCGCTAACCTGACATGCCAGATAGTTTGTGTTACACACAACCATCTGGGGAGCCATGCTTTTAAAAATGGCAGGTACTTTAAAAAAAAAAAAAACACTTTGCATGTGACTGGACAAACCTGTGACCCACTGGTCAGTTGTTAAATCAATGTTGCTGAAGACAGCCAGAAGAAGAGTGAAAACATATTTTGCAATGAGAAAAGCCTTCAGTTTGTTCTTCTAATGGATTTTAATCAAACGGATGATATTGTTTCATCTACGATAACCCCTTTAGGAACCACATTGTTGCTTTTATGTAGCTTTAGCCGTCATGACAGAAGAGAAAGGGTTTGATGTTCCTCAGACTTTCTCACGGCGAAGTCAAACTGCCATATTCAGCTGGTCCTGCCAAAAATGAAGTGTTCTCATATCACGGCCATGTTAATCAAAAGCCATTTAAGAGTGGGTAGAGCGGGGCAACAGGTGATCGATAAGTTACTGGTTAAAACCCTGCTAACTCCTGACCTAGTGTTGTGGTGTCCATGAGCAGGATACCTAACCCTAACTGCTCCCGATGGTCAGGTGGCTCCTTGCATGGCTAACACCAACGCCATCAGTGCATGAACGTGTGTGAATGTGAGGCAATAAAGAGTGGCCAGAAGGTTAGAAAGTGTATTTATTTTTACTATACTGTATACTGTA
>JAODUK010000497.1:0-13647 GCA_027564635.1 Typhlichthys eigenmanni | reverse complement strand
GCGATAGGGGCAGGTGGGGCTTGAAAATTCCCCCTTGTCCAAAGTGGGGAATGACCGAAAAAGTTTGAGAACCACTGCTTTAAAGCTTTAATGAAGTTACAGATTTGACTCCGCTTGGAGTTAGATGTCTGGCACATTGTCTGGGCCCATACAGTTATGTTGCTAAACATATCTGAGTGATGTCAGCAACAAAAGTGCTGTACAGATTAAGTCTAAAATCAAATGTATTTTATTTGTATTATTATTATTACCTTATCTCTGTCCTTCTCCTTCAATTTGTCCATGGATCGCTTTAGACCTTCATCTAGAAGGTCCACCAGCCTCACAGTGTCTCCAGAACGTGTCTTAAACTTTTTCCTGTAGGGGGTGCACAGATAAATCCATGTTTAAATACATTTGATATAAATGGCCTAATATAGAAGCCTCAGCCTGACGAAGGGCATTGACATCCCACTGATTTAAGGCTGAACCTGCTGGGTGTATAAGCCCCACTGTTGGTACAATGTCAGCCTCTAACAAGCAGTGAAACTTAACATGATCCAGGAAAAAGCCGCTTGTGTACACCGCCGCAACCACTGATTTAATCGTTCTAAGTGCCTGGTTTTGAGTGTAGGTGTAGCCGTGACATAAAGGGCTTCTATATGACTTTCTGCCACTAGATGTCATACTAGTGCACCAAAACAAAACAGGTGCTTCGTTGGACAGAGAGCGAGAGAGAGAAAGAGAGAGAGAGAGAATGTTCTTTGAAAACAAAGAACAGATGTTAGAGTGAACTCACACCTCACATCCTCTGCGTGTGTTGTAATCTATGTTTAAATAGAAAAAAGTTGTTTACTGCTAGAATTCATGTTAAAAATATTGTATAGAGAACCATTCAGGTGAGAGCGTAAGAGAGCGAGAGAGAAAGAGCGAGGGGGAGACTCACTTGTCTTCTCCCAGCACCACGCCAAAGCCTGCATGTTCTACTCGGATTGTCTGGGGGTTGTACCAGCCAATCATTTGAGCCACAGCAAACACAGCCTGGAAGTGTGAAGCCTGCCAGCGAAAACACACACAATCAGACAAGACACAGAGACACAGTTTCAGGTGCACCGTGCACGCTTTGAATACCATCCCTACAACAGGTCATCCAGTATGTAATGCTGTCTTGTTGGATCGTGACTGAATCCCTGCATGCCTGAGTCTACGCAGCCAGGAGATACTATGAAAAGAAATCATCGCTGACCCACCAACACTGCCTGCCTGGGTGTACACAGACACACAGCGTGTAGAAGTTAAAGACTTCCTCACATAAAGCATTACAAAAAAACAACATGTCACTATGGTGACATCAGAGAACATGTATGGGGGCTTCTGTAGAAACAACTACAGCTGTTACATATGTTGCTTAAACAAACATTGAAGAAAAACAACATAATTGTCTCATTCTCATGAGGCAACTTAACAGTAAACAAGGAGCATCATTGGTAACTGATAAATGTAGTGCTTAGAGGTCTCCTAAGAGTGTCAAAATAAAATGATTAGATGATCACAAACTGAGACAGAGCAGCAAGACCTCTTACTGGAATAATGGCTAGCATGATTACTGCTTCATCGGATTAATTGTCCTGTATTAAAAAGGAATAGTAAGCAATGAACATGCATTTGATTGGACAAGGGCAATCCTATCCCTGTATCCAATCCCTGTATGTCCAAAGCGAGAGCGGTGTACGGATTCTCGGCAGTAATTTGAACTCGTTTCAGGTTTGGGGTTGGTCTCCGCCAGGGCTGCGCTTTGTCACCAATCTTGTTTGTGATATTCATATACAGGATATCGAGGCGTAGTCGTGGTGGGTATCCACGTTATCAAAAATGGTATCTGATAGGCTGTTGTCAGTACATTAAGAAAACTACACATATGCTAAATGTTTAGGATACCGTCTTTGCAAACCAACCCGATTTAGGAAAATCACTATTTCCTGATTAATCAGGAGAAATCACATCCCTGGGTAAACCAATACACTGTCAAATTCACATGATTTCCTTGCAGCCTGCTATCTTACCGTTCTCTGCCATGGTTCACAGCCATGGCACCATAGATAAGAACACAATCAAAGTGGTACAAACCGGACACAATTATACCCTAGCCTTCACAATGTGTTCCCAATAATGGTGCAACGGATCACAAAACTCACGGTTCAGCTTGTGTCACGGATTTGAGCCACGGATCGGATAATTTTTCGGATCAGCAGAGTGTATGCTCATATTTAACCATACTGATTAACTTTGCTTTGCATGTATTACGTACAGAGTCTCTTTATGACTTCCTGCCTCTAGATGTCACACATGCTGTGTGCCCCCCCCACTCCACACACACACATAGACACTCACTAAAAGATGCACAGGTGGCTGGACCAGCCATCAAAACAGGAGCTGGGATAACAACACACACAGAGGGAGTACAGTATGATGTCATTCTCTGATCAGGGTGCAATTTAGTTATACTATATCTTACATAGAAAATAGTTGTTTGCTGCTACATTCACGACATATACAGCCTTTATAGAACATCACGCTTAGACCATACAGATCTAATAACCATTAATTAACTAGTTAACAAACTAATTAAGTTAGTTAACAACTCAAAGATATACATATCTCCCCAAATAACATTTCAGTTTAATCATGAATGGTCGTCAGGAGAAGATGAAGAGGATGGGAAATAAATGTTTGTGTTACGTGGCAACGGTTTAGTCCTGTGTTGGCTCAGCCAATTCTATTAAATAATCAAACAATTCTTAATCTGTCACTTTTTATGCCTACTCTTAAAAATGGCGCTTGTATAACTGTTAAATCGCGCTTGTATAATTGTTAAAAAGCTATATCACACGCAAGGTTGTTGTTGAGGCTGTTGCGGCAGAGCTCCAAAGTCTAACAAAACAGGCATGCTGATTTTCAGCATAGCTCATAGCAGCATACTCGAGCACAAAGAAAGCAAAGCTGATTCATTCTCCGTATTAGTATTGGCGGGGCAAGTAAAATCCATCCTTGTGCGTAGGCCTATCTGTTTGCTTTTACCCCAAAGCGAGCCACCAATTTGATTCACACGTGAAAACCAAACATTCAGCGCTTCAAAACGTGTCTCTTAAATGCAACTGGAGATTTATTAGGACCCATTAAAAAATAACAGTTGAAATAAAAATGATATGCACACAGCGATGGTTAACTTTGTGATCCGCGTATCAGGTGTGTGCCGAACTGTGTGGGGGTGGGGGGTGATCTGAACGGGTCACGGGTCAACGACGATCTGTTACACCACTAGTTTTCAATGTGTATGGCAGAGCTTAAGAGGCAGTATCCTATGGCAATGAAAGCGTTCTCGAGAATGACTGACCCTACCTTTTAGTAACACTAATGTATTCTACCTCCCACTCGCCAGCACACAAACAGACATGCTCACGGACCTGTCCGCTGTCTGTGACGTAGATGATGGCGTCAGCCTTCTCGTCAAAGATGCGCTGGCGCAGCGCCGCTAGGTCTGAAGTGTCATAGGTAAACCCTCCATCTGATTTGACCACCGTCAGCGGGACCTGATGCCCAGGTGGGAACACGATCTTGCGGCCGTCGTCCAACTCAAGCACACCTGGACGTGGGATGATAATGTTGACAAGTCAAGCAGGCTCAGAGTAACAAGCTCAAGCTTTTCAATAGGAATGCACATCCATTTGGTGGAACAAATTGAGGGAACATAATAACTGTTAAGAAAGAATGAAAGAACAAACATTTATGAGACAACAGTAAGACAGAGACAGATTGCGACAGAAACGGTAGTTGAGACATAATTGAATAGGTACTGTATGGCAAAAGACACGAGATAAAAAAAAGAAAGATAGAAAGAAAGAACATTTATGAGACAACATTAAAAGACAGAGAGACAAAAAGCTGCGTCAACATATATAAGACAACATTGCCCCCTGGTGGCCATCTCACATATCTACAAGTGACTGTACAGACAGACCTTTCTCCTCCAGCTCCTTCACCACAGCGACCATCATGTCCTGGTAAAAGGACTCTCCTCGCTCTATGAGCTCAATGTCCAGACAGTCGTAAACCTTCTGGAACTCTGACTCACACAGAGACAACCATTAAATGTACATACTAGAAAATATGTTGTACACTGTATATTATGTCTTCCCAGAGAAGAGACACATACATACAGTGACTCTAATGAAGAGAATAACCTTTACAGCCATAATGTCCCATTTCACACCTTGAAATATATATTAATGCACACACACACTTACTCACCTTTACGGGAGACGTCGCAGATGAGGTTCCAGGCTTTTATGAACTCTGTTTCTTTGCTCTGCAATCTGACAACACACTGATATGCTCTCTTCTTAAAGTCCTCATCTTCATCAAACCGCTTCTTAGACTCCTGACAGAGAGAGAGAGAGAGAGAGAGAGAGAGAGATGTCTTATGAGTGATGGCGGCACAGTTTAGCAGTGATTAACGCACGTACAGGCAGGCGGCTTGACGCTGGCAGCTCTTGTACTAACTTTGTAGAAGGCCTGCAGGTCTCCGATGGGTGGGGAGACAGACAGGTAGTCAGGGAACTTGTCCTGCAGATGTGCAATAAGCATTCCGAACTGGGTGCCCCAGTCTCCCACGTGGTTCAACCTTGCCATCACCAAGACATTTCAAAACAAGTCGTCACTCTCAATTCAATCTCAAATCAAAAAACTCATCTCCCTTCAAAGGCATTGTGGAGACTAGGGCATTGTTGTTGTGGGCGGTCTGCACTGCTTTGCTTATGTTCTAATTTACTGTTGGCTCTGACCTGAGGACGTCGTAGCCCAGGAACTCAAACAGGCGGCACATGCTGTCTCCAATGATGGTTGAACGCAGGTGACCAACATGCATCTCCTTGGCGATGTTAGGCGACGAAAAATCTACCACCACCTGTGCATGTACAAGCACACACAACACATAAGCAGAGATCACACCATCAACTTATATTAACACATATTCTCTATTTAGTACAATTCTATTGGCCCTTTGCATGAACAAATTTTAAAAAATGTACATATCCATTATAACCGGCCAGTAATAATGCAGTTATAAGCTGGATATCACAACACTAATAATAAAGCCTGACAAACCTTCTTCCTGAAAGCCAGTAGAGGGGGTTGAACCCCGTTTAACAGCAGGTTGGTCAGCAGTTTAGACACAAACACCCTCTTCAGATGGATATTGATGAAACCTACATGAAATGTGATGAAGAAAACAACTGCATTATATAGAAATGTAATAGAATTAAAATATCACACTGAACATGTGACATTTTAAATTTGTACTACAATGTAGAAATATGATTTCCTCACCTGGACCTGCAATCTCTGTTTTCAAAATCAGCTCGTTATCGGGAATGTTCTGGATGATCTTCTCAGCGATCTCTCTGGGATTGACCTTAACTCCCTGGGCTTTCAGCATCTAGCATATCGTTTGTTGCATTTAGCAATTAGTATACAGACACATTACATAATATATCAGTTGTCTATTGTTGTTCATATTGAATGGTATGGTATTATGAAAAACTAATCTTTGAGGGTCATGGCTAAAATGTGTGAAAACAACTACAGAATCGTTTATTCGTTTTCAGTTTCATTTTCTCTGTGTGTGTGTGTGTGTGTGTGTGTGTGCGTGCGTGCGTGCAAATGACACCTAAGACCAGTGTGCACTACCTGGGACATGGCCATGGCACTGTTACACTGGTAGTCTCCAAACTTGGCCTGCTGGTTGGGCGTCACAGCCAGCGGAGGGTCCTCCAGCTCTGGGCACGAAGCCCTGATCGCCTCCCCGAAGACTTCCTGCAGCCGCTGGTTGACGTTCAGCATGGACTTGCATTGGCTCTCGTCCTCCTGCAGGCTCTGGGCAGAGACAATAATACAGTAATACAATAATATAAAATACAGTAAGACAGACCATGGCCTCTTAGATTATTAAAGCTTCCTCTCTGCTCACCCTCTTGAGGATGTTCAGGCGGTATTTCAGGCGGACATTCTGCTCCCTGAGTTCGGTCAGTTGTTCAGAAGCATCCAGATTCTGTGGGTTCCTGAGACTGTCGAGCTCAGTTGACAAATGCTGAATTTCCAATTCCTAAAAACAGAGCATAAGGTAAAACCACATTAGCCTCAACAAACTGGCAGCGTGTCACGTTTTGGCACTTATGGGAGACGTGAACAAAAATAGTGCCAAATACATTTTAGAATATAAAAAAAATAATATATATCTTTAAGGACCTGTCTCAGGTGTGCATTTAGAAATAATAGTTGTTTTATTTTCTGAAAGTAGCTCAGTAGTGGCAAATGCACCAAGTCTACTGAAGTAATGCAAGAAGGCTATACCAATACCCTGGAAATACCAACAGATTGTACATCTACTCTTTTATTTTTAACGACTTGATCACATCTTCCATAAACAATTTGACCACACATATACTGAATACAGAACAGTTGCAGAGATGAAGGGTTCCAAGTTCATTATGTCAAATGTTGAATGGCTCAATTTATGTTTTAACTGAATTACATCTAGTTAAGAACGTTCTCCAGAATTAAATTGTTTCTTTCATATAATAATATATGGAAAGTAATAGGCCAAGGCATACACAGCCTCATTTTCTCACGATTTAACTACTGTACCAACGTACCGTACTGCAACGCTCACTCCAACCCTGGTCTTAAAACATGTTCGGGTTCAAGATAATAGCACATATTTACTGAACCAATATGAGCCAACACCTTGACTTTGACTGTTATTACCGTAATGGCTACTTGGTTATTGCTATATTCCTCTCATCCATCCATCCATCTTCTCCCGCTTATCCAGAGTCGGGTCGCGGGGGCAGCAGCTCCAGCAAGGGACCCCCCAAACTTCCATCTTGTTGTTTTGGTCATGACCCACCCTTCATGACCATAGGTGAGGGTAGGAACTAAAAGGGTTTGCCACATGCGGTACCTCCTACATTTAATCTAGGCCAAATTTGGGGGGGTTCACATTTAGGGGTGTCTGGCAGACCCGTTCCATCGGATAAAATATCTGGCATGGGCCATTCTGTGCTCTGTGAGATGTACCCACTCTTTTGAAATAGGTTTCATGCGGTGGGCACACCCAGCAGGGGGTCCCCGGTAGACATCCATATCTGCACGTTAGGTTATACCATGCATGTGTCTATGTTCAGATGTTGGTATCTTGTTTGTTTAATCAAAATGCTCTGGGCTGCCGGTCTAGAACGGTAGGCTAAGCGAAAATGAAATATGCATGTTTGTTCAAATTTATCCAACCACCAAATTGATCAGTCAGACCTGATTATTTCTCTATTTATTACCGTAGAATACATTAGTATATGTCCTTTTAATGTTACTTTATAGGTTAGCACAAGGAAGATAACAAAGTTACCATCTACGTCAGAAATAAAACCACACATGTACGGTAAGTAATTGCGTACACGTTACAGTAGTACCGCACACAAACTTACTGTTTCATAATAAAAATAGAAGAATCTGTGTTCTGACCTGCTCTTGGAGTCTGGATGTGTAATCTGTCACAGGGTCTCCCATGTTGATTAAATGTAATGTATTAAATGTAAAACTATACTAGTGGCTGAAAAAGTGTGGGACACTACAGAAACTACCGACTGCAACACATTAGAATAAGAAACAGCAACATTGCGGAAACGGTGACATATCAAACGGTATAATAAGATATATAGCGCCATCTGATGGGTGGCGGAGTCACATATATAATTGTTTGATTCCACTAGGATCTTTTTGCTGAAAACGCATAGTCATACGCGTAGTCTACAATATATTCAATGAATTTATAAATTGTATTTGTATACAAATTATTTAACTAAAAATATGTATATTTGGCAAGTTTAATGTAATTCTGGAATATTCTACAACTGTTAATCTGATCTGCCATGCCATAACTATCTGTATCTTACTGGAATACAGTTTGGTATTGGATTTAGCAATAGCTAACTAATCTCTCACTAGCCATTACAATATTTGATATATATGCAGTTTTATGGATCTATGCATACATCCACTAAATACCTTATATTATATGTAATAGTATTTAGCAACCAAGATAGCCTTGATGACTGCTGTCATTATTCTGAACAGAACCTGTTTACTTATGACTAGTGACATATTCAGCTATTGACAGCAAACACATTCTCCACATGTATTTTAATTCCCTTTCAAACTAATAATTTTCTCCTCTCAAGAACTCACAAGACATTCAGAAATAGAAGATAACTTTTCTTTATTTGTTGTGAAACTACAAAACATATTGTTTGTTTTTTGTGCTGATGAAATATTTACAACTCTGGTTGACAGTGTCTGATAAAATTCACAGCTTTCGGGGCTCTCACAAATGAAAAATGGGAGAGGAAATGAAAGGAAAGGGAAAGGAAAAACAGGAGAGCATACCCAAATCACAAAGTGCAATAAATACACACTGTACGCATCTTGTAGCCATCTCCATACACACCAGGTTCATCAGCATTCTTAATACAGATTAAAAAAAAAAAAAACAGTAATCAAATAAAAAGTCATAAATGCATCTTAACTTCAATATTGAGAATTACACCACAACCTACGTGGTGGGGAAAAAAAGTATTCCTCCTAACAAACCTACATTCATTTTCGATCACATTGACCTTTAGGGCAAGTACATACACACACACAAAGAGATGTATATACACTATAAGTACATTTGAGTCATGTGATTCCATACTAGAACATTCTGTCAATCAAGACAAGTTTCAACTGATTGTTATATAGGCTGATAAGAGTACAGTTTCACAGAAGAGGTGACCAAATCCAAGAAAACAGAAAAGCTATTGTTAGATATGAGTATACTTATTATACTAGAAACAGACAAACAGCACAAAAAGTAAATAAACGCAATTGTGACTGTTAAAACTTAAAGTTTACATTTATAAAAATAATTAAGATTCTTTCAGAATGTGTCCAGTTCGTATGATTTAACAAGACCAATTCATTATTAACAATAATAACAATAATGGTGAATGATATAATGATGCATCCAACGGCTTGCCTTTCACTGACTTCAGTTTTGTATGACCATTCAATCCCAACGTTGGAGGCTCACAGGAATTTTTCAACACAGGCACCAACCGTAGTGATACAAAAAATGTAGTCTGTTTCTATAGGGCTTTGTGTGTGCTTTTATAAACAGTGCTTCTATTTCTTCATTTTTGAGGTTTAAGAGTAGCAATGTCTTTATTAATTAATTCTTCTTTATAAAATACAAATTACAAAAAATGTTTTAGGCACCCAGGGTCCATTTGATCCATTAAAAACACTATATAATTCCCAACTGCTGTTTGTGCATGCACTATAGTGCTGAACAGGTTAAACCAGTTTCAAGGTACTATCCACACCTAACATACTGGGAGTGCATGCCTTTAGATGCCTGCAGTTGGATAGACTAAATATTAGTGCCTTTACCAAGTGCCACTGAGAATAGAACTCCCAATCCTACCTATTGAGTTTCATAATTACTGTACAAATCTACCTATGCCAACCTGTATGTGTGCTTTGCAAACACTTTCTAAATGAGTGATTCATTTTCCTTATCAAAAGTAATAAACCATGGAATGTTCGGAAGAGATAAGGGTTTCATCTGAGGAATGTGACAAACAATGCATCATGCCAACACACACACACATGCATAGTTATTGTAAATGTCCAACTTTTTACCGTATGTTAGCGGAACTAATGCTGGACTTTGCCCCCACCCCAATATGTATTTGGTGTTGAAAAAGTGTATCAATTATTCAAGCTGTGGGAAGACGCTGGGATAGGGACAATAGCTGGTTGAGTGACATCTTATTGCCCGTTAACATTACGGAGTGAGGTTCAGTATTGAATTATCTACTGTACCAAAGACGAAGAAAAAAAAACATTTCAGCACATTTCTACCGAGGCACATACAATGTAATTATTTCAGGACTCAGCACAGAACCTTGGGTTTTGCCACATATTGTCTATCTCATAAATAGGGTTTCCTTGGCAACTAACGAGGCCAGAGGTCAATAACTTTGTGTCGTGTGAGAGTCTACAAACAATGAAAGACAATGGCAATGTGAGTCACTCCAGATTGCATAATCTATGATGGAAGACACTCCACAACAAACCCCCCCCCCCCGTTCAACTTCCAAGCGAGCTTGTGCCTTCAATATACGGTACTGCAGTAAAACACCAACTGTGTCTTTCAAAAGTGTATACCTGTCTTGTATCTCAAATACAATTAAAACATCCCCATTCCCCAGAAACAAAAACATGCAATGATATTCCACTTAAAATTATACCATTAATCAACATTTACTGCTCAACTGACACTATGAAGCACCACAGTAGAGAACATTGTGTCTTTTCCAGGCCTGATAATAGAGAACAAAGTTCTCCAAACAGTTGAACCTTTTCAGCAGGTCAACTAGGACACAGCGTGCCAACAAACAATTTTCCTGACACCAAAATAGCAGTGTCACGTTTAAGACACACAACGTGGTAATGAGTGGTGTAGAATAACACTTGTTGAGTACCTCTTACTGTATGTTGCAACACAAACTCCTTTTGTTGGTGAACATCCTGAAAGCAAGCTGGACCTTACAATTTAGATATAACACAGTACATTGAAGTGCTTGCAATGAGACAAAACAAGTTCACAGGAAACCATATAACCCTTTTATCCAACTGGGTTTAGGAAATGTCTTGAGAAATATGAGCAATATGTAAAGGTATCTCCCAGCATAGGTAAACTAAACAAATAGTCAAAAACAGTCTTGAGATTAAGTGAGGGGAGATATGTTTTGCAGTCTATCAAGGCTTATAATAAATTATCCAGTAGGATTTGTATGCAGTGGATCCAGTTATATAGGCCTATAAGCAAAAGCAAACCCATACAGAGAAGGAGATCATGCTTTCAATTTGGATTGTATAATGTACAAAGTAAAGGAAAAGGACTGTAAAACCAAAAATATATATATGACAGAGGTGCTATCTGCATTCACAAGATCAAAGGTCAAATAAAAACTAAAAAAGAGAATCATAGTTTGAGGCTACTTTGACATAATTGCTGCAGTATATCAAATGACCAATAGAGGGCAGCGGGCCCATAGTATTCTCTCGCTGTGATTTTCCTTTAGAATAAACTTTTTCATTTTACTTTTAACATTTCTAATCATACAACAAGGACTATACAGTAGCCCAGATACTTATACTACTTACTACATATCTTATATCTGGCTGTTTTGTGTTATATGACCAATAGTCATTCAAGTGTCTGGCTGTAGGATATTAAAGCAACAGCTCTTCCACAAATCCCTTGAGCAACTCTTAACCCTAGAGTATCCTAAAGTGCACAAACGATCCAGTCGAACAACCGCGAACAACCGCAGTGTCAGTGCTAAGAGAAAAGACTGCTGACATAGGTTTAGTAGCCTGGTGATAGCATTTAAAGGGAAAGACCTGTGCAATTACATATTTTTCTCATTGTCAGGGTAGCCTACGATAAGAGGGAAAAAAAAACGTACACCAATTATTTATACTATTGTTATAATTTGAAAAGTGAAAAGCATGTTTGTTTGTTTTTAACGAATGAACGAGATGTTTGTATGAAGCTCTCTAACAGGTATGACCTGAAAGGTACAATATGTACAAGAATAAAGTGGTTGTGTGTGTGTGATTGTGTGTGTGTGTCATCACGCATGTGTGCCAAAAATGTGCTCTGTCAGTAAAGTACACCAGTGTTGTCGGGGGGAAGGAAAGGGGGGTCTACTGAGGCAACAGAAGGGGAAACGAGGGCCACTTCCATTTGAGATAAGAAGAAAAATAAAATAATAATAATAATAATACCAATAATAATAATAAATTGATTACAATGAAATCTTTGAATCAAATCATGATTCAAACAAAATAGTTGCCCTGGTTACAGTCATAGCGCAGCAGTACTGCAGCTTCTTTATACAAGTGTCACTTGGAGTTGTATGACATGGTTGAAATATTACAAATATCATTCAATACCTCTAAGATGTAGACTTGACATTTTCCTAAAAATTACCACTGTCCTTTTGTGCTGGTATTAATTTTTAAGATTTGTCAACTGGCTAAAATCTAGAATCTGTGTGTGTGTGTGTGATTTTGCCTTCATACAAGAAGCAGCTATATTAACGTATTCAAAGAACAGTGAAAGAGAAAGGGTCAATGTGTTCTGATAATACTACTGCTAACATTAAAAGAAACACTATACAGATTTGCCAATGCTAAAAAAAAAAATTAAGTAATTCAAAAGTGTTGTGTACGTCGTCCTAATTTACATACATTAGATTTACGTTAAGTCTTCATGGTACCAACAAGTGTCTGCTTTAAGTCCGCGGGCACGGCAGAACTTTTGGGGGTCGGGGGAGTCGGGGTGTTTTGGTCATTCACACGCTGTCCGCGGGCAGGTCAGGGATGCTACTCTTGGCTCGGGTAAAGAACGCCATCTTCTCCCTGAGTGGAGAAAAGACATGAGCAGGGATCTGTTGCACACTAGCTTGATATAGTCATAATTAATAATAATAATTAATAAAGGCTAACTATGGAGGCTCAGCAGGGAATAATGAAAATTATTTTCATTATTACATAATACCATTTCAAACGTAACAATATAACTAATTTAATAGAATATAATCTAACTGAATGCAATCTAATCCAGTCTGATTGAGCCAGATTAGATCTTTACCTGAAGGTCTGGACTTCCGGAACCTCCTTGTGGTTTTGCCCTCTGATCTTGTGCACATCCTTCGCCGCCGCTTTCATCATCTTCTCCACCCGCTGCTCCTGCAGCTGCTCCTCGTGCGTCTGACAAGAGGAGGAGGAGGAGGAAGGGAGAAGAAGAGGAGTGGAGAAAACGTCAGACAAAACGCAAGGCAAGCGGGCTCCGCCCACCACACAGTGCTCCTCCCACCCACCTGCTTCTCGGCCTGCCTGAGAAGGAGGCGAAACCTCTCGTCCTCTTGCACCCAGGCGGGCAGCTCCTTCTGGCCCCGCTGTCTGGCCCCCTCCAACTGTTCCTTCAGCTCCCGCAGGACCCTGAGGTCCTGGGCCAGACGGGCCTGCCTGGTTCTGGACACCTGCAGGTCCAGCTCCAGGTCCAGAGACGTCCTCAGTAGACCGTCCAGACCTCTTCCCTGGGCCTGGGGCTGAAGGCACGTATAAGAAGCAGGAAGGGGGTGACAATGAACACAAGTCTAGCTATGGAGGCTCAGCAGGGACAATAAGAGCGACGTTGGTGCCCTTCTCTAGATTAATAGTGGCTTGACGAATGGCAGCGCGCATTAAACATTCAGAAGGCCATGAAATATTCAGTCACTCTCACTGAAGAGAACAACTGGCTCGAGTTTCTCTTCTACTATGTTATTTCTCTCTCTCTTCTTCTACTATGTTATTTATCTCTCTCTCTGTTTCTACTATGTTGGGTGTTTCTCAATGTGAAGGAAGGATCCTTCACGGCTGTATTTCAAGGATGCCACGTCATCAAATCTCGACAAAGTACCGTTCCAATGTCTAGGATACTTTAGAATTCTACCAAGG
>JAODUK010000496.1:0-37198 GCA_027564635.1 Typhlichthys eigenmanni | reverse complement strand
CCCCCCCCCCCCCCCCCCCCCCCCCCCCCCCCCCCCCCCCCTGGCGCCAGTCTTCAGAGTACACAACATAAGCTCTCACACAGTGTGTGTGTTGTGTGTGCACGGGGGGCTTCAGTGTTCACTCACTTGTCCTGGGACTCGATGTACACATACAGGTGGGGCTCAAAGCACTTGGACACCACACCGTGGAAGGGGTTGTCTGGAGCTTTTGGCTTCCTGGGCTGAAAATACCAGTCGGTCAACAATGGATATTTTCCGTCATGCGCAGCCAAACCCTGTGGGCCATTGTCTTGTCGTAGCCCATGTGTAGCTGGTGAGCAACACTACAAAGTTAAGGGGCCGAGCAGGTCAACATTCCACACTGTAAATAATGCTGCCTCTCACTTGGAACATTGTTGTGAGCACGACATGGGAAGTCGTGTGCACGACTCGTGTATAAAAGTTCCACTTGACGACATTGTGAATACCACAAGATAGGGGGCGCTGATATGTAGCCGTCTCCTGAACACGGTAAACACCACCCCATTTGAACGCAGCATAAGTCAACATCCCAAACTGTAAATATATCTCAACATTTTAAAATGTAAATACATCAACATTCTAGACATACACATTCCAGACTGTAAATGTTACTAAATATGTATTAATTAAATAACTGTGATAAGTGAGTATGCATAAAGTCATAAGCATATGGAGACTGCAACAAAGGTCAAAGGTCAAGCCTACTCTTTCTAGATCCTCGTCCTTCTCAGTCTCGTCCCCCGTTTCGTCCTCCAGGAAAGGGTTGGTTGATTCAAGAGGACTCACAGGCTTTTTCTATTGGAACAAACAAGACTCACACCAATGCTACTGAAATGGTTCAGACAAATACAATCTGTAATTTACTTGAAGGAGTGACCTGTTAGCAAAAAATGTGTGTGTGTAAGGTAAAGGTGCTTTTATTGTCACATACATGTTACAAAACACGGGGAGAACATGCAAACACCACACAGAAAGGCCAGGACGAAACCCGGGACCTTCTTGCTGTGAGGCCACAGTGGTATCCACTGGGTCACCCTGTGTCCCTGTGTGTCCCTGTGTGTGTGTGTGTGTGTGTGTGTGTGTGTGTGTGCACGTGCACACTCACTCCCGGTTTGTCTGTCAGGGTACACCCTGTGAAGCGTTTGGCCAGCAGGCCCTCAAAGTTGGTGGTCCTCTGGATGGCGAACAGAAGCAGCTTGACCTCAATCTCCTTTGCCCGTGTTCGCATTACTTTGGCCAGCTCCACCCTGGACGCAGACACACGCACGTGCACACAGCCAAGAAACAAATTATTAATGCTTTGCATTGGCAACGTCACAAGAAAGAAAAGTATATTTGAAATGCACTGCCAATGAAAAGAACTAGAGAAATTACACTTGGTAAATACTGTTAAAAACTGACTGAAAAACTGACTGAAAACAAAAATGATAATTATATTTTCTAAATGCAGATGTAGTCAAACATATTCTATGCCATTATTGAATACCAGACCAAAGAGATACCTGGCAGGCTTTCCTGCTATCACAAAGTCCTTTCAGTTTTCAGAGTGGTTTCAGAGTTTTCAGTGACGGCACAAGCCATCGGACTCCAGAGGTGGTTTCAGAATTGGCGGACATAGTGAATGTTCGCAAACATATTCAAAACTGTTTTTTGTTTGCTTTGAGCTCGCCACAAACATCTGCCAACACAAGTAAACGGTCTGAGGAGGTACTGTAGTTCTCGGCGAACACACACACACCAACGCTGTATGAAAGGTGACAGTTTAAATCCAATATTTTATATATTTCTTTTGGAATGTTTACAGTACAAAATGTAAAAATGTGCACGTTCAAAGCAAACGCGTTCGCCATGAGCATTCACCCTGCCATGCCAAGCCAAGCGGACATGACACCGATAAACAAGGCCACTGCCACCGCACATGTCGGCCAGCGACACTGAACAGCACCACGGGAGCCTCGGAATGTCGCCACCCGACCCACATTTTGTTTAAACGACAGGGAAATTAGTGTGTGTGAGTGTGCGTGCCTGGTGATGTGGCAGAACTCCACGGCGATGCGTTCAGTCATGCACCACTCGTCGGGGAACATGCGGCCGTACTTCTCCTCGTAGTCCACCAGCTGCCTCTTGATCCAGGCGTAGCGCCGGTCGATCTTGTCCAGCCACGCCACCTGAAAGGTGGGGGGGTCATTGTAAATATGTATTGGTCCTTAATTGCCTCTTAAAAAGAGCATGCGAGCGTTTGGTTAAAGATGTACGAGACACATTTTTTAGGCTTGTTGGGGACCCCTATGACTACTGACCGAGTTTGATGGCGGTAAATATTTTCTAAGGCATTTTTTTTGATTGGTTGAATTTCATTGGCTTGGGGAAATCACATGGTGTGGAGCTCCGCCTCCATATTCACTAGAGCACAATAACCGGTGGCCTTCATGCCACACAGCAGGTATTATCCTCTATATAACAAGATACAGTCCAAGCCAGACGCCTTTACTCACATCCTGGTTCTCCTGAAACAGCACCAGGTACTCTGACAGGTGCTGCCTGATGAACTTCTTGATGATCTCCTGCTTGATCCGCGGGTCCAAAACGTTGGCCACCAGACAGGCGTCTCTCAACACGTTACTCGGCCCCCCTGTCCTCTGTGGGAACACATTGTGTCATGAAACAACATGTGCAGCTTTTACAGAGGTGTCAGTGGCCGAGTAGTCTTTGAAAACAGATACCGCCATATAAATTAAGAGTGAACATATATGTAGTGAATCAAAATCGTTATTGCAATATATCACGTTGCGCAGTATCATATTGAAAATGTTGTGGAAAGTATGCAGTGCTCCGTTTATTTTGTGAAGAGATGCGTCTGTTGGCTGTGTGGTTTAGTTGTGTTCGATTTACACAGAAGTAAGATGTGTGGCTGAGGAAGACAACAAGATTAAAGAGATTGAAGAGGAAACATTAATTGGCCAAAAATAATGTAATCTCAGGAGATTGGAGTTTTTGTACCAGTCCAACATGACCAAGTACATGTAAAAACATTTGTTTTGATATGTTATGAACCTATTTTGATGTATTTTCCCATAACCTGTGTTTTTACTTATTTTATAAAATATAAAAATTAATAGACACTGCATTTTTCCTGATCAATATCACAATATTACATTTTGTTTTTTGTGCAAACCTTAATATAAATATGCAGAATCTATAGGCAGCGGCACACTAATGCCCATCTGTAGTCTGAGTAGAATTAGTCAATCACATCCGTGCAGAGAGCAAAAAAGGCTTTACAAACCAACTTAGCTTTTTATTATAAAAAAAAAAAACACTTGTTTCATGTGGATATCTGTTTAGAAACATATCCATATGCCAAACTAATCTAACTACATTCTAGCTTCTCAAGTTGATAATCGGACTGTATTTTTACCATTTACCACTGGCGGAAGTCTGACCCGCTGGCTATACTGGAATCCCAGATGTATCCCCAAAATACTGAGCTTTAAGAGGCTTAATCCTCGTTAGAAATGTAGCCGATGGACTCCATGGGTGGAACACAGAGGTTTAATCTGAAGAGGCGGTTCTTCTGTCTCTTGTGGAAGATTGGTAATGACTTCCATTTCCAGGAGGAGTTTGGTTGTCAAGATGAATCTGAAAAATCCTGCCCCACACGCAGTATGTTATACCTTAGTGGCCTATATTTATTTACCTTGGAGCCCTGGGAGGGAAATGCCTCTTCAAAATCAGCCAGGATTTGAGTGCCCAACTCGCTCTGTGCCGCCTTCACTCTGGACCAAATAGAGACCAGTGACAGGTTAGCATGGTAGCATTGTGCAGTCCTAGTTTTTTGCTTTGTCACAATAGTTTAAACCAGAGCCATTGTAGAAAGAGTTGCGTCAACTTTGTTTACTCCAATGGACCATTTTGTCGTAGCAATGGTCAAATTGGCCGCCAAGCGCTTCCATTAATCACATGACTATGGGAAATGTTAAACATCCGTTGGCACAACTCTCTTCTACATGGCTCTGGTATAAACTAAATTACCACATCAATGAAAGCCCAGTTTATTACAGGGACAAGCTTAAGACTAATCAGTCTGCTTCAGGGATATAACAACATATTGGCTGGCTTATCGAATTAGCATGTAAAGAGTTCAGATGCAAAAGTCCATCTGATGTATTTTGGTTTTAAATTGGCAATATTTCAATAATGAATAAAGTTTTGGGATATCTAACTTTTTTGTTCAGTAACAAATAACCTTTTAATTGTAATAAAGGTGAAAGTAGCATTATTCATTAGACTTCTATATTATAGCTATATTTCACTGTTTTAAATGGCTCATTTCTACTTTTTTAAAATCAGATGGATTTAAGAGGTTTTTGCATCTGAACTCTTCATGTGCTATTGAGAAAACACATGTTCAGTTTAGTGTTATGTTTTTAACGTTCAAGGGAAGTGAACACTGCCTGGGGTTTCCTCTCATTGGCTCAGCTAGCCAAGCACTGCAACCTGGCTGTGCTTCAACAGCAGTTACTACAGTACAATGAAATTAATGCTAGCATCATGCCATTTGTTATAGGCATAGTATCATTACATGATGGGAATATTACATAATGTATTTTAAACATTACATTTACTGTACAGCATTTAGCCGACACTTTATCCAAAGTGACAACAATTGGTAGACTAATAAGTAGGCAATAGCTGCCGAATCAGGTCATACATCAGTTATCATAAGCAAACAACATCCTAATAAAATAATAAGTAAGTAAATTAGTGATCTGTCCCCAAATCATCATAATATATCCATCAGATATATTACCTGACATTTTAACAAGAGGACATGCACACACACACACACATATATGCAAGTAAATGCCGACTCACCCCTCCGGGCAATACCGAAAACTCCATACCACACCTTGAAATGTTTAAAGTACACTGCTCAACAGTAATCCCCTAGAATTGACAAATGCCTAATCCTACTTTGAGTGGAAGAATAGAGAGATGAGGGAGACATTTATATGGCTGCCCTGATTATGGGGAGAAAAAGAATATATATTCACAGTTGTTCTGGTCAATACTGAAATTGACAATTATTTAACACAATTACTCGTGTTAGTTGTTGACTTTGGTGAAACAACTCAATAAAGGAAAAATATAAAAATGTCCCTTAATACTTAGCATGCGTGTGCACATTTGTGTACGTGTCTGCGCGTATGCACATGTGCGTGCGTGAGACAACCAGCGCACATTAACCTCAGAGCAAAACACTGACTGTCAGCGCACACTGGTATGTTTGTTGGCCATTAGAATTCTTTGTGGTAAAATACATGGACACATATGCGACCACAAATAAGTACCTTCCACATACTCCGTTTCAAAACCACACGTACGCTCGAGGGGAACACCTATCAGACATACAGACTCACACACTACGTAGGAAAAGTACAGTTTGTACAGTCTGCCGGAAAAATGCAGGCATAATAGGCCCTAATTCTGTGTGTTTCCTTCCTGTGTGTGTGTGTGTGCAGGCAAATATAAACAGAACACACCATAGAAAATACTTCTGGCCCTGTAATAAGTCTGAAAATTATGCAGTAAATACTGCTAGCACCATCTGACATGCTGTAGGACGACAGGAAATTGCCGACTGTTCTGGACTGGACTGGGTTTAAGATACCGCTGATTAACTCTGGAGTACCCAGGCAGGACATTGCACTGGCAAAACAGTAACAGCCAATACATTTAATAATGAAACGTAACAAACTTATGTAAGCAGGGCTGTTATATCTCTGCCATTCAATGTCCATTGAACATAAAGCGACACAGAACTTAAGTAAATGCCTTGAACTGTATAGGTTACTCTACTTAATATACGTTTACTATACATGCTGACCATTAAGATTACATGAGCCACATTAGTTTACCCTGGGTTCCATTGCAACTTCAACTGCACAGAAACAGTTACCATTGTTGACAACAATAATATATAGTTAGCTCATTAAATACAGTTACCGAAAAATAATATTAATCTAGAATGAGTGGA
Organism: Typhlichthys eigenmanni; assembly: GCA_027564635.1. Classification (NCBI taxonomy): domain Eukaryota; kingdom Metazoa; phylum Chordata; class Actinopteri; order Percopsiformes; family Amblyopsidae; genus Typhlichthys; species Typhlichthys eigenmanni. Next base: position 31,140 of record JAODUK010000496.1, on the reverse strand, counting down.
CATGGGGTAATTAAGGAAAGGAAGCGACCTGGGTTTTCATAAAGCACAAAATATATATATTTTTGTATCTTTGAAGTACAGGCACACACACCAAGTGGTGCAGGCCTCAACCACAAAAAACTAACACAGCCGTGCCTCGGCAAGCAGCCGTGGCAGTGCGTGTTCAATGTCAGGGGGCGGAGCTTACGTGTATTTGATGTTGGGCTCAATATCAACATTGGGTCCCCGGCACCGCTTAATACCGCACCTTGAAGTCAAGACATTAGCAGACTCGGCAGAATCTTTTAAAACTAGTCTTAAAAAACGCTTTTAGAAGGATGCATTCATGTGATGTCTGTAGTCGCTTTTATTTGAATTATTCTGCTTATTCTGAAGTATTCTGTCTGTCAAAGCCCCTTGTAAACTCTGCTTGTAAAAGAGCTGTTGTTATCATCATCATCATCATCAGTGTGTGGAGGGTTACCTCTCGGACAGCTGTCTGATCTGAGGTATGCCCATGTACTTGTGGAAGTGCTCCAGCACGTTGACCACGCCTTGCAGGAGGTTGGCCACCTCCCCGTACTGCCTCTTTCTCGTCATGGCCCTGGGGGACGACGACACGACACGTCTGGTCACAGAGGTGCAGCATCACAACCACAAGAGTCAGAACACGCCTTATTGGCCGCCTGGTGTAAGCAGACAATGTTCACGCTGTGAACGCGGTCTGGCCACGATGCATTGGGAAGTGCCTCCTAACGCCGGTACATTTCTAAACTATTGGACAGCGTTTAACCAATAGGAAACGGTTTTGATCGCCTCATCTAGCTCTACCATCACGTAGAAACAGGCTTGACTTCAAGGTCATCTCACTACCCCACCCTGATTGGACCGCCAGCAGGGTGGCTGTGGGAACGCTAATGCAAACAGGGTTTCCAGACTATAATCTCAGCGAAAACAATGGAGCCGAGAGCAATAGTCAGGTGGAGCCAGGCTAGGTTCCACCTACAGTATCAGGGGATTTGACTTGGGCCCAGCGTGCAGAGAATTAATAACTTTCATTCTATCTTTAAATTGACATGTACAAACGTGAGATAAATATAGTAAGGACTAGAAAAATATACAAACTACAAAAATAATACTAGTAAAAGAGCAAATGTAACGATGAAAAGAAAAAACTAACGTGACCGCAACGCGTGTCGACGGACTCCTCTGACAATTTTAATGAATTGCATATCACATATGTAACATTCCCAATGCCGCTTACACTGCCTAGGTAAAGACTAATAAAGGCAATGGATGAAGAGTGCTAAACATTATTACATGCCCAGTGGGGGCACCTCAGCTTGTTAGAGCCTGTTTCCATCCACTTTACACAGTCATTGAATCACGAACAAGAGGCCTTTTTGGTGGAAGGGTTTATTTTCTGGCTGGCTTTGTATTGAAGTCGTAATGGCAAATTGTTAAAGCAGCTTTTAGCCCAAGGCAGGATATTATTGTTGACATTACAGCTAACAAGCTGCAATAAAATAATAATGTGTGGTGCATTACAGTTTATATGCTACACCTGCTTTACGCTGATAGCAGACTTTATCCTGTTTACAATAATCAATTGTTAATCAAGCCAGTGCCAGTTTATTCGAGCGCTAGCAAGCTCTGGTGATCTCCACACACTGTTGGGTAAAGTGTAGTCTCGCAGAGCCAGCCTTTACTTGTGTAAAGTCTGGGACACAGTGCTGGCTAACTGCGTCAAGACCTGCATGCACGTCGATCAACTAACTACGCAACTCAATGACCAAGTCGGACATTAAACTTGTTAAGAGGAATCCGTTGAGAAACTTAACGACGTCACTTGATGTTTGCAAGTCTTGTAAAACTATGAAATACTGTAGGTAGGCTACCTTTACTGCGTAAAATAAATGGAAATGGTGCCGGTGTTCTGACGATGTATGCTGCTTTGTCGAAAATTGCTACATTATGTGTTCAGTGTTCGCATTTCCAAGAACCCATAGAGTTATAACTCTCACAGTATAAAGTATATAATAAAAAAAAAGTCTTATTGCATACATTGCACATGTTTTTGGAAATTGTCACGGGGAAATTACAAATATTTACAAACGATCTTTTCGTTGTTGTGAATGGTGGGAATTGGTTTACATTATTCAATTAATTATTAAATATACAAATGTTAAATTACAACCTGGCAAATAACATTAACCGAATCATATTCTACAAGTAAAAACGACAAGAAGCCTTTATACTGTACATTTGTTAAAAACATGCGATAACACAGTACTAGCTAGAAATACAAATTTACGGTAGCACAAATCTACGGCCGTTGTCTCGAGCATGAGGGAAATGACGCAATAACGGCCGTGCGCATGCGCAGCATGTCGAGGAAGCACAACCGACGGGTCGCATAGACCAGAAGTCAGAACACTGGATGTGACACAAGTAGAGGAACCCACTCCAAGGTGTCCACTCCTCCTGCCAGCATGTGCAGATGGTTCAGGGTGGTAATGGAGGTGGTCAGGTGCCTCTTGGCGTGGTCCAGCTGTTTGATGTCCCTCGTTATCTCCTTCACCTGATTGGTGGGAGGACAAGCGGGGGGGAGGCGACCAATGGGAAGGAAGATGGAAGAAAAGTGGGGATTGGGTTTAGAGTTAACACACGGAAGGAAAATAAAAAAAGGGGGGGGGGGGCAGAGATAGAAGAAAAAAAAAGAAAGTATCATGGTTTTTGTTTTGATTTGAGCGTTCTCGAGAATGACTAACCCAGTCTAATACCCGGGCAGGTATAAGACAGTAGCACCCCCCACACACACACACACCTCCTTCACAAACCCTGTGTAGAGAAGTAGATCAACACCTGTACCGATAAACCTGGTAGTGAAAGCTCTACTCACTAACTGAAATCTTTTCTATTTACAGCACAGCGTTTTAGCCTGGAGTCCTCAATGTGCTTAGTAAAATCAGGCTTGTTAACCAAAAGCAGTTCACAGCGAGTACGGCTGCTGCAGTATTAAGGAAGTAGTGGTCGGGCATCTTGCTAGAGGACGCTTACAGGTCGAGGACCTTTAGAAATGAACAGATACCATAATGCACTGCATTATGTGTGATGTAGCAATAGTGGAGTTTGGTCTCTAGTGGGAGCATCAGGCCCCTGAAATGCTCCAAACGCATCTCTGTCTGTATGTGTGTGTGTGTGTGTGTGCACGCTCACCATTTGTTCGGACTTCTCAGCCTTGTCCTTGATGTCTTTAATCTTGCCAAAGAGCTGTTGAATGGCTGTTTGGGCCTCCTCCAGAGCCTAGCAGAGCCATAAAGGAGAGACAAGGGAAACAGAGGGAAATAAATGTCTCAACCAAGGTATTTGTCGTCTCTCCATTAGACTACACACTGCTGGAGAGGTCCAGAATACAAGCCAGGCAAAACCCATAACTCTGAAAATAACACCCGATAGACACCAGCAGAATCATAAAAGTGCATTATTTGGCAATAAAGCCGAACAGTGTCACTTGCCTGTCTGAGTCTGATTGCACATTAGTATCCAATCACAGTCGTTACACAAACACTGGTACATCATCTTCATTTGCAGTAGTGCAAGGGCTTTGGTAAGCCATTCCCCACTGAGATATCAGGTACCATATTCCGTTTAGGTGTGCTCAAGAAGTTTGTGTGATAAAAGGAAAGCTATCAGAGAAATGATTTAAACTCCGACCTCCCAATAAACCCCAGGAGGAATGCCACGGGGTCAAAATACGGCTCGGGGCCTGACGATGAAAGGCGTTCACGCGGCTTTCACTTCTCAGCGCTGGAATGGGTGAAATGCCCGAATGACAGGCTAGGCTAGCTTGCTGCTACTTTGTATGTCAACACACACAGGCCTTAAGGGGTAAGCAATCACCATAACGGCTAAAGGAGAACATTATCTTGCGTAACAGCACATAAAGACGTGCCAGATTAAAACTGCATCAAACAGATGATTTAGGTTGCACCCCTCTAATATCCCCCCCCCTCCCCCATCGGCTGACACGGCAGCTGTTCCTTGATGGTCCTTAGCAGAGTTTGCCCGCTGTCGTCTGATGCCAAGGTAATTAGCATCTGATAGCCCAACATGGTGAGTAGTAGAAGAAGACACCAGTTTGGTTCGGGCCCAACCCACACACACACGCACGCACACACGCACGCACACAGCCAACAGTTTGCACCAGCTGTGCAAGGAATTTACCACTTTCACCAGCCCTGGCAAAGACACACACAAGTCCAGCACAAGTGTTGACAGGAGATTCCTTTTCCTTCCTCAGAAGTGTGTAGTCATGTGGTAATTACTGAGGGCAGCCCACGTGAACAGGCCCTGCAACCAGACCTACAGTATACTGTACTCTTAAGTACCAATAGAGTCCTATCAAGACAATCAGACATATACAAGTAGTATTACAATTCTATCTTAGAAAGGCTTTATACTGAGGTTTACAGGTCGCTTACAATTAATGGTGTATGACCTGTCCAACTATTGACAAATGTACAAGTCGATTTGGGTAAAAGCTGAGAGGCTGCTCACGAGCAAGCAAAGGAAGAATTGGCCCACATGCTGCCTTTGGTTTAAAATGAGTCAATTAATAGCATTTACCATACGTGTCGCTAAAAATGGCCTAAACTGGGACGTGCCAGACGGCAGATTGAAATGTTTAGTCAACAGATGCCTTTACAAATACAGCAGCTGTTGCGGTAGTGCATAGCATGAAGGCTGCACCTCCAGATCGCTGAAGAGGACCCTGGAGAGAGCATCTGAGAATCTCAGACATAGCTAATCTCAAACAAGCTCAATTGAGTCATGTTAGCTCGTTTCCTGCATTTAGCATTACAAGCAGTGGATGAACACAGATCCTATCTATGCTCTCTCTCTCTCCTCAAGAGTTCACTGATTGAACTTCCATGCGTAAACATACTGTAGCTCAAGTCCAACTGCTGAAGTTCAGATGGAAATATTATGAGTACTGTGGTCTTTGTACCAAGGTGGGATAAACTTACAGAGGAATCTGGAGTTGTAAAAACACATGAGATGTTTTGACTAGTAGAAGTATAACATGTTTGAATGAAACAATGGAATCCGACAGCCATGGAAAACAACTACGCACATTAAAATATAAACAAAGGCTTTTTTGGGGGGTATTTTTATGGGAAGCATCTTAAGTAAGACCTTGCTCATTTCCAAAACAGACCGTTATTTTCATATCTTACTCCTCCACTATCTTTCCATCTTCAGAAATTGTATTATTTTCCCGCCCGGGACAGACGGCTTGTGGGTTTGGAAAGACAGACTGCAAAGATTGAGTGACTAACGCCGACGATGTTGACCAAGATTTAGAACTTTTCATCGCCCTGACGACAGCTAAAGGAGAAGGACGGGGCCATCTGACTGAGACTCGGAGAAGACAAAATGCACAGTGCGCCCGCCACGCGACTAACCCAATCAGGTGTCAGGTTCCCGCTAAACCACCACAGCGTGGCAAGACTCGCCAGGCTCAGATGGAATCCCTCTATTTACAGACGGGAATTTATTTCCCAACCGCGCTTTCCGTAAAGCCGAGCAGCTTGAGGAATGGAGAGATGTCTGAGTCATCTAGCCCTTTTCCATGGAGCTCGGTTCAGGGAGGGTAAGAGGGGAGATGAGGAGGAAAATATTTGTCTGGGTCAGGAGAAAAACTATAACATTGGTTAGACGCCTAATTGAAAGCGGTGCGAGTCTCAAGTGGTGTGAATCTCAAAGTGAGTGAATATCTGAGGAGTATATGTATTACCATTTATATTCTAATTTAATTCATAAACATACACCCCCAACCCCTCCCCCCCTTTTCCCAAATCATGGTGGTTTACATACTCCTAAACAACATGTTATGCTGATGAAAGGTTCCACTCCATGGTACGGCCCAGAACTCCACCTGTTTGACGCCAGCATTAAAGCATCTCCCATTTCAGTATGTCGTCTAAGTGCTAACTGGCTAGCTCTTCTCTCTACTCTTCCCCGTGTAGAGCTCATAGCCACACACCTTCTCTCTTGGGGAGGAGGGGAGGGGGGTGGATCCTTATCTCCAACAGGAAAAGAAAAAGATTTAAGGTTCTGAAGCTTTCTAAATGTCAATGTGTTTTTCAGGAAAGGGGTATCAATTTAGCCTTGTGAGACTATCCTGATCGCTCGCAAACTTCAGTTTCACTTCACTGCAAGAATCAGTCTGGAGAGCTTTAAATCCTTGCGGCTTGTCCGAGAAGCAACTGAACTTACCAATCAGCGTGGTACTGATAGCTACAGGTGTGGTTTAGGTGTCTCGACAACGAAAGCTACCTAAAACAAAATAAAAAAACTTGAAAAGAACAATGACAGACAGATGGTTCATCCAATCAACTACCAAGTATCTTTTGAAAGCAAAAACCGTTTTGATGGATGGTTCCCCAGCTGGACTTGTAGTGTGTCAGGTTGGGGAAGGAGGAATGGGGGTCTTATCTCAATAGGAAAACAACTGATTTAAGGTTCTGAATCATTCTAAATGTCAAGGTGTGTTTTTCAGATCTGATTATGTATCTTTTTCTCTTCCCCCACACCCATTCCTATCTGCAGCCATTTTGGGGGTTGGGTATCAATTAGGGGTTTACACTCATTCTTAAAAAGATATTTGCAGGAAGGCCAACTCACCCCAATGACCTGATTCCCAGTGGGCGCCATGGGTGTTGCGTATTGTAGCTTTAACAACGATTCACTGCTCACCTGTCTACCATCCTGACCCACGTTCGTCTGGCCTCTCACCACCGTCCTGATGTTGTCATCTAGACGCCTGCCGAACAAGAGGAAGAGGAAGCCATTAGTTAACAGGCCTCTCCGTTTAATGTATCGGGCACCAGTGATACTCACCGAATCTTCAAACGGATTTTGTTCACTACATCATCAATATTAGCCAGAGACTAGGAGAGACATGAAAAAAAGACAATGAAATGACAAGCAAATCAAACTTGCCATAGTTATTTCATTTGCAGCAAGCAACACTAAGGTATTTATTCCTAGCGGTTCTCAAACCACCCAAACTTTTTTGACTTAATAATGGAGCGCCCCCTTATGGACATACAGCACGCTCAAACAGATGTAATTCTATGATGCAGGAAAGCTACACGGCAAGTAAAGAAATATCTATCTGTAATGTACTGTAGCCTATATCTCGAAATCAGCATAAACACATTACATAAGCTACAATATCACAAACATAGAACAGTCCCATATAACTTATTTCTTGCGTAAAACGGATCTGTAACGACAGTGCTAATACTCTTGTGGTGAGTTGAAGGATGAATAGTAGGCTATGGAATTGAACAGTTTTAAGGGGTGACTGACTGTTAGATTGTTAAATAGTCTGACAATCGTTTTACCTGCTCGGTAGGGAACAGTGTGTTGATGTATTCCACCGCGTTGAAGTCTGCTCTGTCCAAGGGGTCTTGGCTGGGGAAAACCTTACAGACAACATAAAATCAGTAGGCTATGATGCACTGCACATCTCAACTGACTGTAGGCTGCTATTGGGAGGAGGAGGATGTTCAATGGTTGGACTGTCTGCGTGATATGACTTCAGCATGCAGACATATACGATTTATTATGACACTTCCATTACTGCGTGTCAGATGTGCAAATCAAACAAAATGCTACTCTGACAGCAAGTGGGAACGACGTTGTCACGCACAATAATAATGTGTGTTGCATTCTTGTGACATTGGCACGTCACCGTCCTGGTACGTGTTGTGATGCCGGTAGCAGGTCTGATTAGCAGGCGTTGGGTTCCACATAGCTACCTGTTCAATGGCCAGCTGCACCTCTGGAGTGAGGTGCAATATCGCCTCCGAATCCGCAGCAAATTCCAATTCTTCGTCCTCCATCATCTTCAAAACAAACCCCAAAAGATATATAACATACTATTACTTCCTGGTTAGGAGGATTCTGGGAGATCTTACAGCATGACACACGCCGATAAATGCTACACTAGCGCAGACTGGTGGATTGTTATTGCCTAACACCCTGCTACTACAATAGTTGGATATACAGTATAAGCCTGCCTAATATATATTATTTTCTACAAAAATGTATACACAACTTACTATAAAGCTTACTATAACCTCTACACTGTTAACATGTTAGCACTCCCGTGATGTATTCTTCCTTAAGGCATAATTCTGGCAATTTTATCTTTGTTTTTTTAATCCTATTTCTTCCTAATCATATTTTTAGTCTATAAAGCATACATATACCTTCCTATTTACAGTATATGTATATCTATTGATGCTCACATCTTCATGTGGTATCTATCAATATTACACTGGAATGGACATTACAAAACGTAATGCATACAATATATGTATGAGTATTTGGATACTTTGTGATATTATTCAATGTATTATTGACAATTGACGTTTCGTCCTGGAAGGGTTGGATTCCTCCATGTGGTCCCTTCCAAAGGTTTCTTCCACTTTTATTACCCACATGGTTGTTACTGACATTCTGCATACATGCATAGGAGAAATAGGTAAAGGGGGTGTTTGTTTCCATGTGACATGTCGGCCTGTGAAGCCCTTTATTGAGACTGTAATGTGATTAAGGGCTATATAAATAAACTTGATGACTCCGATTATGAGAACCACCACTAAAAAGCAGTTTTTTCTCTCTGTGACATAGGCCTTCAGATGAAGGATCGAGACAACACGCATTTAAATAATATCAGGATTCAATTAGGCACCAGAATAATTCAGTTTTTCTTATCTTTTTCCATTGCAGTCATGAATATTTATTTAATAATGTGTTCAAATTTAGATTTTATGGGAAATTCTGTGAAATTGGGAACAACGGCTTATCATTCAATACAGATGGTTACATTAAAATGTACCTGTATGGATTTAGATGACTGTCCTCCGAGGGTGTTCAGGGGGAGATTAGCCTCTGCTATTGCTAACATAACTAGCATGCTAATGAGCAGAGCCAACACAATGTTACATGGCCATCTGTTTAGCTAGGGGGAAGGTTAGTAAGCTAACTTACTATCAAGCCAACAGGACTCCCTGTGTCTATTAGCCTGTGGCAATGCATGAGCCACAGGCTCCTGCATTGCCATCCAAATCCATATAAAAATATTTTATAAAGTAACAAAATTACATTAACTGTAGTCTACACACCTGACTTGATATTGCTTTTGTGTTGCAAACCTGCAATAGGCTGTGTACAATGATTGAAAATATGTAAGCTATAATATTTATTTTAGCAGCCTGTAGGATTGTTTGATTGATGCATGTTGTGAAATGATCTCTCTGGAGGTTAATTTCCCAAACAAATAGTGCTGTTTCAAACCATGACAAAAGCATGGGCAAGAAGAATAAAGCACTGATATGTTACTATATAGCATAGCCTACTGTAACCTTTACATGCTCCTTTGGATTAACATGAGTTGTACTGCTAAATGAGAGAATCAGATTCATACATTCTGTGTTTTGTTAAATAAAGAAATATGAGAATACAAGAATCTATCTGTATGCATAAAGTATACTTACATCTAGGCCACATCTCTATTATTTCTACCTGTGAATACATTTACACATACAGTACAAAGCTACCACAATTAACATCCCGTGACCTCCGGTAGAGGCCGGAGCCACTGTTTGAGAACCTCTGATGTAGGCTAAGATGCCGATGTGCATGAGTTGAGGTGGAGATGTTAACTAGAGGTGCTGAAGGTTGGGAAGAAGGTTAAAGAATAAGCATGCCGAATGCACTGAACCGCGGAGACCCGAACTAACCATTTACACGTGCGTGTGCCAATGCTTTTGTGTGCGATCCTTTGTGTAGGGTGACAGATGGTTCTCTTAATGACCCCGCTAACATCGTCTCCGAGAGGTTGGCACAGTCACCACCTCGTTTTTAATCACCTCACAGGGAGAAACCTGTTACAGTTTTCAAAGCGTGTGAATATTAAAATACCCCAAGTGTGTGTGTGAACAGACCGAGAGTCATTTTTAATTCTTTGCAAGGTTAATGATGATTTATTCTATGTCTGTCCCCTGATTTTCTCTGAAACATTGTTCAACAGAAGGGTATATGGGCAGCGGAACAAAGTAAACACTCACACTTTCAATGGGCGCGGGCCCAAATGTGCATTTTCCCCAGATAAACAATCTTCCAGTGGAAAGTCAAAAAGTCAAACAGGTTGTATGTATTAATGATTACGCAATCCTAAGAGATAAAGCCTTATGGCATCTTTTCAAATGTCATGGGCATATTATCATATATATATATATATATATATATATATTGCAACAGTTTAGTCCTGATAGGAACTCAAAATGAGAAGATATCCAATCATCATCTATCTGTGTGACCTTTATAGTCCCATTAATGGTGTGAATGCCTTATGTGTGAGATGTTCCTGGGTGTTTGACTCCCCGCCGGTAGGTTATTGGTTCAATTCCCGGATTTGGACTATAGTATATAAACTTCCTTGAGCAAGAGGACTATCTAACCCTTACAATATTACTCATAGTAAGTCACATTGGATAAAAAGCACGTGCTAAATGACCAAAGTGTAAATATAAGTACTGTGACTGTGCTGTGTTAAGATAAGGGAATATGTACAGTAATCAGTCATCCTGCATCCTAACATCTACATATCTGTTCCTTTGTTCTGATTCTGTGTTCATATGTCTTTGTTTTCCTCTCTCTGTGTCTGTTCATTGTTTTATTTTCCCGCCCATTGTATTTCATAACTTATTGTTTCAGTTCCACCTGTTTCTTTTTTAGTTCCACCTGTTTCTGTGTCTTTCCCATTTCCTGGCCGCGTTGAGGATGGTGTTTACTTTACATTCAATGATGAACGGCAGCGGACTGGTTTTACGCCTGGTTTTACAAAACAAAGATGAGTTGGGATGTGGGTTGAACAACATTCATATCACGGCTAAATTGTTTGTATAGAAGCATGATATGGTGGTTTATAACCACATCTATCAGCGACTGTGCCGTAGCACACTAAACCTGTTCTAACAGCTAGGAGAACAACGTCAACATATTTTGATTTTAAATGTCATGCATTTAATTTCAGAATGAGACAGCATACATTTAATGATTAAATAAACTGGTAATGAAGGTGACATTTTGTACTGCCTACCACTAAATGAATGTGACATGCCAGATGGATTGTTAGACACAAGTCCGTCTGGGGAGCCGTCCATCAAAACAGTTTGTAAAGGGCAGGCACTCAAAAAAGACTTGGCAGTTGATTGGTTCTGTCTGTCATAGTTGCTTTAGATTTTTTTTAACTGTTGGCACACTTAAGCCCCGCCCACATCTATCAGTACTACACTGGTTGGTCAGATCAATTACTACTCGGATTCAGTCGCAAGGATTTCTTGGCTTTCCAGACAGATTTTTTTCTCTGCAAACTGACACATACTCGCAAATACACTATATCGTTAAAAGTTTTGGGACACCCCTCCGAATCATTGAATTCAGGTGTTCCAATCACTTCAATGGCAAAAGGTGTATAAAATCAAGCACCTAGGCATGCAGACTGCTTCTACAAACCTTTGTGAAAGAATGGGTCACTCTCAGGAGCAGAAGTATGGTACTGTGATAGGTTGCCTAGTGCAATAAGTGCATTCTTGAAATGTCCTCACTACTAAACATTCCACAGTCAACTATTAGTGGTATTATATCACATTGGAAGCAATTGCGAAAAACATAAACTCTGTATTAATAATGACCACATAAAATCACAGATTTTAGCGCATGCTGAGGCGCACAGTGTGCAGAAGTCGACAACTTAGAGTCAATAGCTACAGACCTCCAAACGTCATGTGGCCTTTGGATTAGCTCAAGAACAGTGCGTAGAGAGCTTAATGGAATGGGTTTCCATGGCCGAGCAGCTGCATCCAAGCCTTACATCACCAAGTGCAATGAAAAGCGTTGGATGCAGTGGTGTAAAGCACGCTACCAGTGGACACTAGAGCAGTGGAGACGTGTTCTCTGGAGTGACGAATCACGCTTCTCTGTCTGGCAATCCGATGGACGAGTCTGGGTTTGTTGGTCGCCAGGAGAACGGTACTTGTCTGGCTGCATTTAGCCAAGTGTACATTTTGGTGGATGGGGGATTATGGTGTGGGGTTGTTTTTCAAAGGTTGGGATTGGCCCCTTAGTTCCAGTGAAAGGAAGTGTTAATGCTTCAGCATACCAATACGTTTTGGACAATTTCATGCTCCCAACTTTGTGGAAACAGTTTGGGGATGGCCTCTTCCTGTTTCAACATGACTTCACACCAGTGCACAAAGCAAGGTCCATAAAGACGTGGATGAGTGAGTTTGGTGTGGAGGATTTTGATTGGCCTGCACAGAGTGCTGACCTCAACTCGATAGAACACATTTTGAGTTAATTAGAGTGGAGACTGCGAGCCAGGCCTTCTCATCCAAAATCTGTGCCCGACCTCACAAATGAGCTTCTAGAAGAATGGTCAAAAATCCCAATGAATGCATTCCTAAACCTTGTGGACAGCCTTCCCAGAAGAGTTGAAGCTGTTTTAGCTGCAAAGGGTGGGCCAACTTCTACATAATAAGAATGTCATTAACCTTCATGTGCATGTAAAGGCAGGTGCAACATAGTGTACTGTATGTATAATACACCTTAACAGGTTGCAAACATTATGAAAATAGTTCAAGAACATGTATTTCAACAAACATGTCCCTCAATAAACATTTGTCTGTTAAATCATTTAACAGACAAAATGTACGCTGATTGGTTCCTAGATTGTTCCAAGTTTCAGTTGGATTCTTCCATCTGGATCCCTTCCGTTCAAAAGCGTCATAAAAGGTGGTGTTGTGAAAACAATAATTCAATAAAAACAGTAATTCAATTCAACGTTGAACTCACTTCATGACCCATCTTGGCCCTCACATGGAGACACGAGACACTGTTTGATAATATATATATAGGCTAAACTCAAACATCTGTGTGCTTTGTATTTTCAAAGATAAAAAGAAATCTAGCTAAAACAGTGAAGACATGAACAAAGCAAATATTATCAGTTTCTTTCACGTATTTTTATTTTCTCGTCTGTCTGTCTCACCCAATAAATGTAAGTCCACTACACAAACATCTTTCCCATGACTATTACAGATGTAAATCAAGCATGTGAGCATTTGCCGACAGAAACAAGCATGTGAAGGTAAACGTGTTTCGTGGTAGAGGCTTCGACCGAGCATCATCTTCTCTGCTTCCAGTGGTGTGTGATTGCGTGTGCGTGCGCGTGCCAGGGTGTGTAATCAGAGTGGTCCACAGCCCCGTGGAGGTACAGACAGCATCACACAGGATGACTGAGTGTTGTAATGACTGTCCATCTTGCTCTCTCTCGTCTATTGAGCCTAATACAGTACCTCTCCTTCCTGACTCTTAAGTTATTCTCCTTCCCCACTTCATATGAAAAGTGCCTTCCTGTTATCTGTCTCCTTCATCTCACGTCACACTCTGTGTGCGTCTCTCCAACACGTGCAGTAGAAATGTATTTTCTGGGCCTGGAGAAAGGAGAATGAAACATGGACCGGACTTGCATGTGGTGTGGTATATATGTTTATCTTGAGGGAAAAAAACCCCCACAGAAGTAATCGCATTTGGTTCATGTGTGGTAGACTGAATCGCCATGATGTGATCACATGTGAGGTGTGATGAATGCAGCCTGGGGAGAAGCCATTTTACGCACGCCGTGCTCTTGAACGAAAAGCAAATGTAAGCTCCGACTTTTGCAGAGAGAAACTGCATTTGTTGTGGTTCAGTCTAGCACCATCATGTGAGAGTTGATGTGGTATGTGTCAGTGTGAACAGCAGTGATGTTTCATCTGATGGAATTAAAGCCTTAAGGTGTAATGTGCTAAGGATCGAGGCAACAACGAGGGAATAAAGAGAAACAAAACAGCAATGAAAGCAAAAAAACCTGCAAGGGTTAGAAGAACACAAACACTATACACACACTGACAGCAATCATCCACATAGGAAACATGTGTGGGAGGACCTGATTGTCACCTGTCTCAGATCAGCTGTCAGTACTCCAGGGAGCGCGTGCGAGAGCACACAGGAACGGTAGGCACTGCCCCGCCCCGGGACCTCGGCGTGACATAAGGCCTTCCCGTGCATGATGCGTTTGTGTAAGGTGCCATACGAAGTTTGTTAGCAATCAATGTCTCTTCACACGCACCTGCAGTATGGGGTTAGTTTATGCCGTTTCAGTCATACCATTAATATGAAGAGTTCAGGTGCTAAGTTCATCAGAGAAAAAGTAACGATTAGCAACTTAAAACGGAATGTTTATTAGGTTTCCATATTTGGGTTCACTCATTTTACATTTATTACAATGTAAAGGATGTGTGTCACTGAACAACAAAAATCTTCCATAAACCTAACAAATTATTTAAATATTGCCAATTTCAAACTGGACTTTTTGCATCTTATCTCTTCACATGTTTAATAATTTATCAGATGCTTTTATCCAGATACTAACACTTAGTACAGTTACAACAAGTATTAAGGAACAGGTAGGGGTTAGGGATCTTTCTCAAGGATGCTTACAGACAGACTGTGGTTATGTAGAATCAAAACCTGTGACTAGTTAGTTGGTGAACATAATATAAACTTGTGTGACTGGTCAGTTGGTGGACATAATATAAGCTTGGTGGACATAATATAAGCCTGTGTGACTGGTCAGTTGGTGGACATAATATAAGCTTGGTGGACATTATATAAGCCTGTGTGACTGGTCAGTTAGTGCACATAATATAAGCTTGGTGGACATAATATAAGCCTGTGTGACTGGTCAGTTAGTGCACATAATATAAGCCTGTGTGACTGGTCAGTTAGTGGACATAATATAAGCTTGGTGGACATAATATAAGCCTGTGTGACTGGTCAGTTGGTGGACATAATATAAGCCTGTGTGACTGGTCAGTTGGTGGACATAATATAAGCTTGGTGGACATAATATAAGATTGTGTGACTGGTCAGTTGGTGGACATAATATAAGCCTGTGTGACTGGTCAGTTGGTGGGGTAGTAAGCCATGTCACATTGAGAGTAGGTCCAGAGTTTCTTTTCAGAGCGACTTTATTCACGTGGGCCGTGGACTCCCTTCGGTGGCCCACCAATAGCTTTGGGCGCACAGAAGAGCTTCTCACTGAGGTGTTTTCTCTGGAGCACTGAACGACATCTGAAATGCTCTGCTGTGGCTAGATAAATCCAATGGCTGGCTAGATACATAGGACAGTTGAGTAAAAGGTTTGTGTGTGTGTGTGTGTGTATGTACTGTACAGTACACACACACACTTATGTGCATGTGCTTGTTTCACAGTGAATTTCAATGTGTAAGTTTGCTGTCTTGAGTCAGCGGAAAGAGATCAGCGATCAATAAACCCAGCACTGCTTGATACACAAATGTACCAGTGTTTCAACATTCCTTCATGAAGTAAGATCCACCGGGATGCAATTTAAAGTTCTTCTCTCTGCACACTCAGTCTTACCTTCTTGTCCCCATTAAAGCAGAAATACTGAAGCACAGATGCGATTTTTTGTGACTTTAAAATCCCATTAAATACAGGTCTTCACTGTGACTAAGTCAAAAATTAAAAGATACAATTTTCAGTATTACAAACATTGCAGATACTTTTACAGCATGTATTAGACACTTTTTTTTCCAGTCTTACAATTTAGTATATTTGTCAATAGCTGTATACGTCATACACCTGTCATGGTCAGGAAATTATTGGACAGCGTTTAACCAATCGGCACTGCTGCGACTGTTTTGACCTCATCTAGCTCTACCACCATTAAGAAACAGGCTTGTCATCTCATGAACCCACCCTGATTGTTCCGCCAGCAGGGTGGCCATGAAAACGCTAATGCAGAGTTTCATCTCAGCAAAGAAAATTGAGCTGAGAGCAATAGTCGGGCGGAGACAGGCTACTGTTTTTCACATTTTTCACATATTTCCTTTAAAGGTGCATATGATTAGGTGGCATGGTGGCGGCACCTTGTGGTCATTAAGTGTAAAGGCAACTCGGTTATAATTATTAGAGTGCTCATATTCATTTGAATAGCAGAAGATCCTTTAATATTTTTAAAGATAGTTTGCAGAAATTACTTTAGTCGTAGCTTTGTCTAAGGTGTCAAGAAAATTTTTTTTTTTATCAGCAAATCCAACAAATCTCTGAGCCGTGTCATTTTACGTTTTTGTTTGGGCTCAGAAATTTGACCTCAGAAATGCAATTTAAAGTAAAATAAGAATAACAAATGCACTAAATGTGTGAACTAGGTCTTCCGTTAATCCTATAGGTTATTTTGCAGACCCAAATCATCTGGAAGACCCTCTGTATCTTTTCCATCACTCACAATCCTCTCTCTCTTTGTTTTAGTGGCTAGCAACAACGTGATTAGCTGTTAACAATGTGGCTAGCTGTTAACGTGGCTAGCTGTTAATGTGGCTAGCTGTTAACAACGTGGCTAGCTGTTAACAACGTGATTAGCTGTTAACAACGTGATTAACTGTTAACAACGTGGCTAGCTGTTAACGTGGCTAGCTGTTAACAACGTGGCTAGCTGTTAACAAAGTGTCTAGGTGTTAATATTGATGAGAGCATCACAGTTGTGTAATTACTTTGTTGCACTCATCACTTTTCTCTGCCAGGCTAATCTGACCGGAGGCAGATGGATTTCTATGCACAGGCACAAAACCTAAATCCAGATTTGTACAACCACTACTTCAGAATAATAGAGCACTTGAATTCTGAGAATAATTCATTGTTATTCTATACATATCCTACCATTGTTTCATTTTTTGTGTAAATTGTACAACCTTTTCTCTTTACCTTCATATTCTCTATGTTAATTTTTTTGATAGACTGCTACCCAAAAACCATTATTCAGCAGTGTACATACAGTGAGTCCTGCCTCCTGCAGAGAAGGACTAAATATAAGTGCCATTACTGTGCTGACCATACTCTATTTGGTATTTAAGTTTTCACCTACCTACCACTTAATTCCTGTAGGTCACTATGATACAGTAAACTGAAAGTACAGATGTTAGCTGTAAACCTTGTGTTCTAACCACACTATTGTAATAGGTTACAACAGTACATGCCAACAGCGTTATCATTCAGGTCTAAACTGGTCTCAAGTCATGACATCACACTAATGTGCCTTTTCTTTCCAGTCCCCTCAGTCATACCCTTATTCATGATAAAATTAGATCAAAAAGCAATGAGAATAGATTGATGACACACTGCTATTTTGTTTCGTATGATTAATTCTGTAAACGCTACTGTGTGCGTATGGTGCTCTTTAGCATGGTGTTAAATCAGGGATTCTGCTGAATGTGAACAACATGCTGTTGTCATCTGAGAGAGGATTATTTGCCTGGCACCCTTGTGAGAATCATATGTGCATATGTTGTGTGCGTGTTTTTCCAATGTGATTGGGTGTTCGATTACACGTGTATAGCGATTTAGACTAGCTATTTTAATGCTGCTAGTGCTCTGCATGATCACCTTTTGAATGTAAGATAAAAGTCTTTATCTTGTATCCATGTATTAAATAAAAGAGAGCCACAGGGTGAGAGCAACACAGTGTGCAAGGCTTTGGGAAGAAAGAGAAACAGGAGGCAAGATATAGGGCGGGTGTTTCATCAGGTTTATAATCATTGTAAAGTGTTTGTTGGTGACAGTCTGCAGAGTGCTATACACTTTTAACACCCTGTAAAAGTCTGTCTCGAGCCGGAAAATATACAAACTCACTATACTGTCTTTGACGTTATAGTCTTGTTAATGGCCATTCACACGATGACTTGGCAGGCTTATTTTTTATTTTACTGGAGCTCGTCCTTTGCCAGGAAGCATGAAGAGACAAAAAATGTTGTTTGATGAATTTGACACAAGGCAAAACTGTCAAAATGAATTGTTTCTGCACTTGTAGATTCGGGCGGCGCATATTTCCCAAAACAGGTAAAATCGGAATATTGTCACAACAGTGCAGTCACGTGATCAATGTTTAAAATTTCATGGGGTATAGTCTCAAACATCACAGTTGATGCGTTTTAAAGATTTGAGATGGCCACCCCTAAACAGTGCATTACAATGCCCAGTTTCAACTTGGTTTACTCAAAGATGATGCACCATTTTTACTTTTTCTGCACACATTTCAAAGTCCTACACTCAACATGAATGTAAAAGACAGAGTAGTTGCATACATTATTACTGAACAGAAATATAAAGGCTCCCATTTCTTTATATGAGTTTAGATACAGTAGATACTGATATATACAGCATTGTATAGCAGATGGTGTATCCACTGTGGGGGCTTGAGTGGTAACACTGCAACATGAAGTGGATTATGACGGGCTGTTATGAATGAACAGTCAAATAAATGACTGTGTGCATGCAAAATATATTTACAAAAAATAACACTTACTTAATATAACTATCACAACATCCTGCATGAAATGCTTTGCTACATTTAGTAATATGCTCATGACAAGTTAAATCAAACAACACACACACACACGCACACATACACACTTGCTAGCATGCTAATATTGACTCGTCTCGTTAACAGGGAGATTATTAGCCTACTGAGCTAATTACGATGTTATGTTAATACAAAGTCATTCTGATAAGTAAAAAGGCCACCTTAATTTCCTCCTCCTCCAATTCTCAACCTCTATTTCCCACTCCTCCCCTCAAACCTTCACTTCTTTACTTTGGGTTTAATCCCTTTCATTGTGCTTCTTGAGCCTTTATTGCAGTCTTATTCCTCCCCCTTAATTACTTTCCTCATTTTCTCATCGTCTCATTATTTCCCTACGCCGCCCCACTCCTCTCCTCTTCCTCTGTTTTGTTTCTACCCCTCCTGCTCCCTCCTGCTCCGTCCTTCATTCAACATTCTCTCCACCATATCTCCTGCTCTCCGCAGCAAAAAGAGTCCAGCAAAATATTTATATTAAAAAATAAAAATAAAACGGACATAAATGAAATGTAAACTGAGATGGCATTCTTTAGCCTATTGTACCTGGTCTGTGACATGCCAGCACACAAGCTGAGCATGCTACATGTTGTTGATGTTCTCCACAGAACCGCCATCCTATTTGTCGATCGTCGCTAAGTTGCGTCATGTCAGAGTGCACAGCTCCTCTGTTCTGTATAGAGCATAACTTCTCTGAGACTGACCAGCGCACAATGGAATGAAATAATGATTTATTTACTAGTCATGGGTTACACCTAAGTTTTAAATTCATTCCTTTTATAGGGTGAGTCATAGAGTAATGGTATTGATGCTTTTCATTATAGCTTGGATGGTTGTTGCAGAATTTGACTTAGTCTATCTGGATTAATCTGTCCGTTGGGGTGTGTGTGTGTGTGTTTGCGTGTGGGCGGGCGTGTGTGTGTGTGATATCACTAAACGATGCCCGTATTATCTTTCTCCCGAGTGCTGAGACAGGAATTATTTGGTGGATTCTGCGACAGTGTTGACAGGTTGAGCATCTGATCCAAATGTGATCTTGTTACAGAGCCAAATCTCATGCATACTCACACACACACTTGCCAAACACAAGCCAATCACAAAAGACCAGACATGAATACACCTAAAACGCATGCAGGCAGACAAATCTGTATATTTGGTAGTATATGCATGCGCACACACACGCAGACATGCACACAAGCTCTTTCGTTTTAAGGTATTGTACATGTGAAGTGTTATCTGTCTGGCTGACAGCAGACACGTCTGTACTGCTTTACTCAGGTCTGTTCTCATGCTCTGCTCTGATCATCTATGCTCTACTGTGCCTGGTAACTTTGCCTTTATATGCTCTGTTCAGGGGAAAATGCTTAAGTCAGAAAGGATGTACAAATGACATTTGAAAACACAGCTGGCTGTTACTACTGTATCAACCACATTAAAAAAAGTATTTACAATGACTATCCTTTACTTGTGATAAAACAAAAAGAGTATATGTTGTGTATAGCTATCATACATTTTACATTGCATGCTATTGTCATATATTGGCAGCTTCTTTCATTTTTAATTGTATTGTAAAACCTGCTGCACATATACAGCACAATTGTACCAAGTTGTTTTTGAGTTGTTTTTGTTGTTTTGGGGTGTTAATCACCTCCTTGTGGTCAAACATGGCATTATTTTAGGTAAAACCAGCAAAGCAAACATTAAGCAAATTAAGAAAGTAATAGAATGTTGTATTGAATAGTGTACTTATTCTAAGTCTCTTTGGATAAAAGTGTCTATGTAATATACACTATGTAATGTAAATCTACAGTAATTGCTTTTGTTTTCTACTATCTTGAGGGAATTGGGAAATTTACACTTTAGTACAAGTCGGCTAACGAGGCAGATTTTCTAGGAAATATACTATAGCATGTGTTGTATTGCAGAGACCCGGTAGCCCCAATTTTATTAGTTTCAAACAAATTATTCTCTTAATATATATTTATTTAATAAAAAAAAAAGTATACAAAACTAAACAGATGAAAATCTTATTTCCATGTGATTCATAATTGGAAGTCTATGAATGCTTTGAGAGTCATAAAGTTAATAAGCAACAGTATTGATTATACCGGGTTGTTTTAATAAACTGTGGGGCCAATGCACTCCAAAATGAGCAGGATGCAGGATGAGGACTCTGGGGAATAAGTCTAGACTTGCAAAATGACTCCTCAGTAACATCTATTTGACTAATTAGAGTTTGGGTGGGTGGGCGAGACTTGTTGTCCCTGTAAGCAACTCACTCTGCAATTGTCACAACTTTTGCCAGAACTGATTTAGCCCTGTACATTTATTTAAAGGCAGGGTCAAGTCATTCTTGCTAACTGCGAGCTCAAAACAAAACAGTATCACTCCGCGGGCCTCCACGGGGGCGCCTCACACGTCAAAATGAATTGTGAAGCAAAGCACAGTGCTACTATGGCTTTGTTTATACGAGCGGTCTGCACCACTTTGTTTATGTTCCTATTTACGGAGCCAGGGCTGTGTAGAAGTATCAGATGATTTTTAGCACTAACAGTAACCTGGTAACCATGAGATATTTGTTGAATTTGACATAAAGTGTATTAGCTAACACTCAGCTTTACTGCAAAAACTACATATAACTTAGTGTGATAATCTTTATTTTAGATTTCACATCTAGTTGGACTTGTTTCTAATATAAAATGGCTTATCTAGTGACTTAAATTAAGTAAATCTGCACTTAATTTAAGAAATCTTAGGTGAATTTCACTTAAGATTTGTTTGTTTTAAGCATAAGCAAGCTCATACTGTAACTGATAAATTATATGGCATTTTTTGCAGTGTTGCAATAGCTGACTATACCTTTAATGTAATAACTGTTGTCGTGTGGTATGCATCCCACACACACACTGCACGACATGTGTGCGTCATGCAGTGAATTGTGATGAGGATGTCAGGAAGTACATAACGAGATTCCCAGTGGGAAAATGTCATATTGATACTGATCTCGCAGTCTCACATAGTTCCACAGTGCTACGCCAGTCTGGAATCCCTCAGTAGAAAAGCACTCAGGCCCAGCTTAGAGAAACAGCGGGCGAAGAAGTGTCTGTTTTTGAAAAATCACATTACATTCCTTATTGATCTGATAGCTTGACGGTGGTCCATTCCCCTGCTTCTGACTTTCATCGACACAACTGGCCAGGGCTTCCAGACTGTTTATCAAAGTGCTAACACCTGCAACTGGCACGGTGAAGATGCTGTCGTCTGTATTGCAGGAATACACTTCTGAATTACTAATGTGGAAATGTATTTCACTGTGCAGCTCGAGGCACACGTTTTAAACTTTAATTTCTTGGACAGCTTGTCCATGAAAGATGTCAACTGCAGGGTTAACATGCCAATAACACATATCGCCTCACTGATTCTTTTAAGAACATCTGCCCAGCTCCTTCGCTATTAATGTAAACAATGAATTGGCAGGCGGGTGGCATGGTGGGACCAGCAGCTTATAGCATGTGTGATACTGCAGTGTGAATATAATACTGAAAAGCAAGATAGTTCCTGTTACGACGCAGAGAGGAGACGGGGTGATGTTTGGGTTACAGCAGAGAAGAACGGAGAAAAAGGAAGACAAGAATACCTGTCTGTTTGTTGCCCAGTTCATGGCTTCTTTGGCTGTCTAAATGACACGCCTAGGTTGGATTGACACACACGCACGCACAAGTGCGCTTGCCGAAAGCATGGTTTGAAAATAATTGTTTCATGTTTCATCTGTTTGAGACAGATGTCAATTGAAACATAGCAGAAACTTCCTCACCTGATTTGATCAATGTCTTTCATAAATCAGATCCGTCTGAGCATAACACCTTCCTCCCGGTCCCTGTTTACATATTATTCACACATTACATACCTATTACTTACAATGACTAGTGGTTGCATGTATGTTGATCCTAAAATGAAGAAGAAAGAAAACACTTCTTCAGAAATCAGCAGGGTAAATACATGTGCCTGCATGTGAAAATGTTTCTTTCATTTAACCAATTCAAACATTCCTTTTTTATATGGCTAATTTCTGTGTATATTGAGTCAAATCACTTATACTGTACATCCAATATAACACCCACTAACATATGTCTACTGCATGATTGAGAGTCCCGTTTTCCAACTTGAGGAGCACTATTCTGTAGACTTCAGCAATTAAAACGTTTTATTTATATTTTTATTATATTAGGCAAAGCATTTTCCCTTCACAAATTCCTCCACACTGACTGGCACATTCATGCCCTATAGCGCTCTCGTTTCCTGGGTGTGTAGCAGCAAATTGTTTCCCCACAGTCTTTCGGGCAGCACGGTGGCCTCACAGCAAGAAGGTTCTAACACCAGTCGTCCCGGCCTTCCTGTGTGGAGTTTGCATGTTCTCTGCATTGGTTTACCCCACTATCAAAAAACTCTCCAGTGACACTGGCTCCAATCTGGAGTTGGTCCCCGGGCGCTCCACAGCAGCTGCCCACTGCTCCCTTGAGGGATGGGTTAAATGCAGAGGATGAATTGTGTTGTATGTAACAATAAAAGCACCTTTACATTGTGGCGAACACCTGTAGGCAACATCTTGAAGGACACTGATATGTGTGTATTACAATCACAGCATCAATACCTTTTATAGTTTTCAATTCATTTTGGCATCATTTTAACTAAAGTAATTTACATTGGACCAGTGACTCTTAAAGGCAGGGTTATTCATTCTTGAGAACGCTTGCTTCGAGCTCAAATCAAAACAATATTCCTCCGCGCCGCAGCACCACACATCGAAATGCATTGCAAAGCAAAGCATAGTGCTACGGCTTTGTTGATGTGAGCGGTGTTCACCACTTCGTTTATCTTCCTATTTACGGAGCCAGGCCTGTGTAGAAGAATCGGATGATCGTATCAACACGCATAGAGAATGGCAAGCTAGTGAAATGCGAGGAGATATTTTGTGAAGTTGACTAAATGTGTATTATCTTATAATTATCTTGCTATAGCTGATTTTTGTTTTGTTTACCTATACCTTTAATATGGTTAGAGAACATTTTACGGTAATCTGTTATCTAATCTAACGTACAATACTGCATAGTTGAATCGCACGTTTTGTGGAACGTGGCTCCGTTATAGACCATGATCTATATATGATCCATTGAAGAATTTAAATGATTTTAGAACTAAAAACAAAAAGCTGCAAATGTTTTGCATTATTTCATGTTTTTTGAATATTATTTACTGTCAAGCAGTTGTAAATTATTGAGTTGTGCTGTGTTATTAAAGTAACCCTGACTAGACTCAAAAGCCTAAAACATTTTCAAACGTGGAACTGTACGTGAGAACAGAATGAAGAAAAGCAAATGAAAGAAAATGTCCTGCAGCCTGAGCTTTGAGAATGAGAAAGTACTGTATGTGTAATGAGTGGATCTAAGTCCATGAAGTCCTAGAAGATGTATTTATAGAGACAAGGAGGAGCGCTCACTAAAGTAGCACTTAGAGCTGCTTCTGCTGCTGTATAGTCTGTGTGTGTGTGTGTGCGTGTGCGTGTGCGTGTGTGTGTGTGTGTGCGCAGTACTAAGCTTGATGTAGACTTTGCTTCATTTATCTGCTTCTCTCAGTGACCATAAATCTTCACTCACACACGCACACACACTTTCAGACATTATCATAGCACGGACATGCATAACACCTCTGAATTCATATTTAAACAGTGGTCCTCAACCCTGGACTTGGGGACCCCCTGCCTGCATGCTGTAGACGTCTCCCTGCTCCAACCCACCTGATTCACATGAATGGGTCGTTATCAATCTTTGCAGAAGCCTGATAACGACCCATTCATGTGAGTCAGGTGTGTTGGAGCAGGGAGACATCTACAACATGAAGGAGGGTGGGTCCTCCAGGACCAGGAACCCACTGCTTTAAAGAGTGTAAAATGCATGCAAATAGTGGTGAATAGTTGTGATAAAGGGCATCAGAGCTTGATCTCTGATATCCCTGTTGCCTTGATGTACAAACTTTACAGTTGTAGGACCAAATGTGATTTTGGCTGCATGAGCAAACACTTGTTTTATGTGATAGTTTGTAATTTGATAACTGTGCCAAGGACTAAATTAAAGACACCTAAAGTGCAATTTACCTCTATGAGCCAATTCTATCCTGTGAGTATTCTTCCAGTGTTTCTGCAGCAACTAGAGTCATGAGACAATATGACATGCTCCTACGTGTATTATTTATGCAGTTGATTTACAGCAGCAACTTGTTTTAGAGCTACAATTATTGCTGAACAATCAGCATGTCTCAAACATATTTTATCCGCTTAATTTTGTGACATCACAACCCAGAGATTCCTTGGCCAGGTTGAAGGTGCTTTTACAGTACATGTATGGTTCATTTTGTTCTGGATCAGGGTCTGAATCAGTAAAGATTTTGCAAGTCCCTGGTTTCGTTTTCACACAGCACATTTTAAAGTGGAACATAACTTGTAAACAAAGCCAGTAACAATGGCATTTTAGACATTCTTTGGGTTGCCCAGTTCACGTGAGCGTTTTAACTTTTGACAAATTTTGACAGACCCAACAACTTTTGGATGTTGGTTCACAAGCTATATCGACAATGGAGCACCAATAGCGTTGGTCATCGTTTGTGTAGTGTGTGTGTTTGAGAAAGTGGTCCCACTTCACTGGGCTGATTGCGTCCTCAGTTCAGACAAACCACTCAGACGCCAAGCAAAGCCTGATTAATTTATTCAGAACGCTGGCTGGCCGCATGTTCTGAAACACGGATGGTGCGATTGCTGTGTTCACATTTGCGCAAACAAACTTGGAGACACTTGGACGTTCAACGCTTCAAACCTTAAGTTCACTGCATTCTACCAAAAGAAAAATTGGTAGTTGTACTCCATTTTGTTTTACCAACATTCTATGACTATGGTCATGCCAGAGGCTATGATCTCTGGCATATTTTTTGTACATGGTGCACATGTACAGGCAACTTATTACATAAAAAAGACAATGCACATTGAAGACACTCACAATACGGCAAGGTCTTTCCATGACAGAGCTTTGCAGATTTTTCAGACGCAGGCGTATAGACAGACAGCAGCCAGACCGAAAGCAGTTGTGCTTGGAGACAGAGGCACAGGTATAGCGTAGAGAGACATTAAGTCGGGAAGACAAGTGGGTCTGACAGACGAACTGCGGCATGTAGCCGCACGAACAACAGACATGCACGGAGATGAAAGGGATAAGACATTGCTATGCAGGCGCAGGTGTATGCAGTCAGGATGACGTGCATTAAGGGAGCTGTAGTTTTAGAGCAATGCATTTAGTGTAATCTGTTGAATTGAAATGTCATGGTCAGCTCCTGTATCAGTGAGTGAAATGGTCTATGAGAATATCTGCTCTGATGGTTGATGGTCCCCGCATGTAAGACAACTTCGCTTTTGCCAGAGCCATGGAAAGAGAGAGTAATATTATTAATTTTGAAGGAGTAGTAAGTATTAAGTAATTAGTAACTTATTACAATTCCTGAGTAACTTTCCTGAGTAACTTTCATTTCCAGCGAACGAAATGAAAAGAGCAGCAGGAAAAATGCTGCTTGCAAACAAATTAGAATACAGAGTTTAACCTTATAGAAGATACCACATTTCTCCAGGCTCCCGGTCACAGCTACGAATACAATGTGATGCATTCCTTGTTCATATACAAACAAAAGGCAAAGAAGCCTACTCACTCCACTTGCATTCAGTGACGTGGCTTTAAATATAGACTGGGTTTCTCATGAGATTATCGTAATGATTGAGTAAATCCTTCTAGTATAGTCAATGGCTTACTCATCACTGGAGATTAATCTGAATTTGGGGAACTGAGTTGGAAAAGCTAATTGGGTGTAAAGATATACAGGATATTTCAGTGGAGTTACTTTTAATTCTGGTTATTGTACTTTTCCAACTGTGACTATAGGCCAAGGATTAATAGAGAAATAGAGTACATACATATATAATCTATTAGGGAGGCTGGTGGCTTACTGGAGACATACACTGGTAATCAGATATAAGGAGACATGCCACAGAAGGTTTAATGGAGCTCTAATTCAGAAATGGCAAATTTGACAGTTGGAGGCACATATCCCGCGGCCCCTCCCCCTGTAAAGAGCCAATCATCTACTTTATAACTGCCAAGCATGAACCTTAACCGTTTATTCGTGTGGTTGCACTGATGCAAGCTGTATTAGAAGTAGAACCTGTTGGAAAACATCTATTAAAATTATATTTTGGGCCAAAGTCACCAAAACATCTCAAGTGTCTTTTTTTAAAAGATTTGATCATTAAAAGTGTTGTTATGGCTCGTTCCATATTCATTTAGATACAGTCTTCCTAATAGCTGCCTGGAG
Source organism: Typhlichthys eigenmanni (assembly GCA_027564635.1). NCBI lineage: Eukaryota > Metazoa > Chordata > Actinopteri > Percopsiformes > Amblyopsidae > Typhlichthys > Typhlichthys eigenmanni. Next base: position 4,195 of record JAODUK010000496.1, on the reverse strand, counting down.
GTGTTTCAAAGATGGTTGCCGTGTGGCTGGACTTTGGTGGTAATGCTATTATATGGTGAGGTGACTGCTGCACACTTAGCAGAAAGGAGATGGAGAAATGGGGCTGCTCTCCAGGTTTAGCAGACAACTGTATTGGTCCCCACTGATCTCATCCAAAATGGGATCCAGCAAATAAAATAGATGAACATTTTCCTTTTTTAAAAGACAAAAGACGAACCCGCTCCCTTCCCGATCATGACCCTGACCTCTTAGATGCATTTAAATAGTGTAACTGCACCGCATCTCTGAGCCTGACTCAATCCACTGCACAACTTTGAAAAATGCTAAAACATAGTCAAGCAGCTGAGTGAGGGGAGGGGGGCATCGTTAACATTAACGGTAACATTTTAATTCAGTGATGCACGAGCGGATGAGAAGTACTGTTGGAAACCAGCCAAGTCCAGGGCGAGTTTTACCGGATAGAGCCATTTTCAGACCATAAAATCCTGGAAAAAACAATAAAATGTAATGGGAATTTTGTCAATATTAACCAACATTTACATTTACAGCATTTACTGTATGTATGTCATCACAGGGCATTCTTATTTAGTTTACACACAACTAAACATAATTTAGGGTTCAGTTACATGTTCATGTAAGGTTTGAGAAAAACCTTTTACACCAGCCATTCCCCGTAGCCCCACTCCAATGCACCCCTTCTGCATCCATGGGGATGAGGTTTGATCTACATTCAACGTCAAGCTGAATGTCAGCCAAGTAGCAGAAGGGATTAGTCCTGCTTTGCTGACCCACAGTAGAGCTCAATTGGCCCCTGCGTTTTCCACCATATTTCACACATCCCAACCTGCTGGAAATCATTTCCGGGAGTCATTGGTGTCCGTCCGCGATGGGGAATCTGCTCTGTTTGCTTGCTATTACAATGCATGCATGTGCTCTATGGCCATTTAGGACATAATCGAAACATATACTGATTTAACAAGCATAATATATAACACTTTATATTATTGGCCTCACATTCCCCCTTTCATACACCGATGGCGACGTCTGCCATCCAAGGTGCCATCTGACCACCGGGAGCAGTTAGGGTTAGGTGGCTTTGCTCAAGGACACCTGGACACTTGAGGAGTTAGCGGGGTTCGAACCAGCGTGTTCTTGATCACCTATCGTCTCTGCTGCAGCACTTGCCGCCCTAAACGTGGCACGGTCATGACACTCTTCTGGTACACCAAGATGGAACATGTTAGGCAGCAGTAAACACGGTCAATATCTGTGCTCAAGAGATCAAATGGATCAATAAACTAAAGACCTGACAGCACGTAAGTGTGCACTGAAATATTTGATAGTTGTGTTATAATTCTATAATATTACTGTCATGCTTTTCACCAAGTCCTGTAGGAAACTGCTGAAAGCCCCGGGGGAGGTTTGGCATGGATAAATCAACACCATCGACCTGAAAATACAATAATTGAAGTACCACGGGGTAAACAGAGAAAAGACTACATGTTTACCAGCAAAGTAATTGGATGTGTGATGACTACAGTTGCTTTTGACCTGGGAATTGAAGTGCCAGATGTTAACGCTGTTGACCGCTGGGTTCCTTCGCACAGGTCTCAAATAATCCTTGGCAGGAAGTGGAGAGGTGTGAAAGGCAACCATGTACACACGTATCCTGATTGTGTCATGGCCGACCTGGTGGATGAAGGCACGAGGAACATACTTTCCAAAGTGGCTCAGGAGGTTCCCTCTGCTGCTCTGTTTGATTAAAGGTCAAATTCTAACGTAATCATCATAGCTATTAATAAAGGCAACTAAATAGGCTATACTGTTTCAGCTTCTTGTGTTCACTACGTCACATAAGCAATGTATCTAACATAGGCAATGAGGCAAATGTTGTTAGCATTGTCACTCAAGACTATATATATGCCCTGTGTTTTGTATACAAAGTCAAGTATTGGCACTGCCTGGCTCACAAACAATATCACATTTGTGAAAACTTTGTGAAGCTCTCAATAGACTGTTGTTAAATTGGATTATCCAATTTAACACTTCTATTATTCCATAGAAATTAACCTTTTATTTAACCAAACTTTTTTTTTTTTACTTTAATTTACAATGGGAGAGCGAAATCAAAGGTATTGCATTAACATATTGTTTAGTGCAGATGTTAGGCTCTTCTTTAAAGCCAATATGACAATGGATTATGGTAAAATCACTTAATTCTAATTTTACTGAACCTACATTTTCATACACTACTGTATTTGTATTTGAAGTAAAGCGTGGTATCAGATATGGCTGTGGTTTCCAGCCCTATCATTACATATTTCAGGACTGCATCTTAAATAGTTAACAGCCATGTCAGCCGCACTTGATTTCATACTTAAAGCAGAACTGATCCATGTTTTTGTTGGTTCTGATGTTTGTTTAGCTGACAGGAGAAATCACATCACGTCACGGCTCTTTCTGGCAATCAACATTACGTATATCCACCACGACCGTGTGTGTGTGTGTGTGCTGACTATGTTACCTTCCAAATATAACTATTTGTGAGGGGTGGTGGACAATAAGATAATTTAAGGTGTTTTGCACATTACATAATTATTGGTACAGTCAACGTCTCGACCACATAATTTCCATTTGCATAGTTGTCATTGTTTTCATTTACCAATGATGGATGTGGACATTTAGTTGTGTAAAAACCGTTTGAATAACATTAAAGGGCTAGTGTGGGAGGCATTAAGTATGTATGTGTGTGTGTGTGTGTGTGTTTCGACCAATCGCATCCCCATTTAAATCCAAGCTCAATGTCGTTGCAACTGTGCTTGAATCTGGCATAATTCTCTATCTGCCATCTTATAATGACATTTGGTGCAGGAAGGCAGATGGACACACACAAACACACACACACACACACACACACACAAAGAGAAAGCAGGCGTGTTTCATAATTTGAGAGGCACAAATATTTGAATATGTCTTCATCAGAGGCTGCCATGGCTAGCCCATTTATCTACAACCAGATATGAATTAGCTCTCCTGTTACAGCCCTGTTATGGAAAGTAGTGTATGTACTCCCTACGTATGGCTCTTAGATGTCTGTTTATTTATGTGCATGAGTTGTGTCCATCTAGGGCACCTCTGTAGAATGACATGTTCATGTTAACCTAAAGAGAAATCCCGCCTCAGTTACAGACTTTCTGTATTATTGTTCTGTTTTAAGACTGCTCCTCTAGAAATAAAACTACAAAGACAAACCTCTCTTTTGTTCCAATATATTTATTAATTATTAAAAAATAAGTCTTTTGCTTTCTTACTTTGACATAATGTCAGTCAGACATCACACAGAAATTGCAGATAATAACACACACATGTAGTTTCCATATAGAGATGAAAAGGGCCCAGAAAATGACGATCTGGCCAGATTCTATAGACTTGAGTCATTTCCCAATTTGAATATAATATGTTGCATCACGGCTTGCACTTATTTTCATTTTATTCTTGCAATCATTTGACAGCCTCACTGCTCTAACGGATTCATTTCACAACTGTATTGTTTTCATAATCTAAACTGGCCTACTGCTTGTAAGCATGTCCTTTCCTTCTAGTTCAACCCAGGGAATCATTCACGGCAGAGTCTGCTGCTGGCGAAATTTGGATTTGCATGAATGTTGTCACAAATGGGTGGATGTTCACAATGAAAAGCGAAATAAAACACAAAAACCTTTCAGAACTCGTTTTATTTTCACGCAGCATTGCGTCTAGCAGATATCCCAGTTTATCACCATGAGGAACCGCATGAAAAATGTGAATATCATATAATTTTTTCCCTGCTACGGTGTTAGTCGATTGCTAGATTATTTATCACCACCTGCATGTTTACAAGGAGTTTGTGTAATTTGGTTTATATTGCTGCTCATAGATTTGCTACTAAATCATTTGGGCTGCTCATTGACTATATACTGCATAGTTTACACAATACTATAAAATTATTATTGTAACAACCTTCATATCATGCCTAGCAATAAGAATATAAGAACATGACTATTAAAACCCTCAGGCTAAATTGGCCAGTATGGTCATCAAAAATAATTATAATATTCACTGATAACAAATTGAAATCCCACCAGCCACATTATCCAGTGAAACAGTGAAATGGAAATACCTCTATACCTCCACTAGCAACCTCTCCACCTCATAT